>APFE030829429.1:0-44441 GCA_000404065.3 Pinus taeda | reverse complement strand
CGATGGGCATAGGAATGGTAGCTAGAATTAGCCATCCAACCCAATCTTCTGAGGAATGGATTCCTTAATAATTAGCCTCCCTAATACAACAAAACAACGTCATAATTTTTTTGGTAACGAGATGCCCGGCACCTTTCAAGACCACCCTGTACGTTATTCAAACCCAATAACAATCGCGGAACGTGAACCGCCCGACGAGATTCCCTTTCTCCCGTTGCCATCAGATTTAAATATTGTCAACAAAATACAAAGCAAGCAAATTTTTCTAAATGATCCGGGTATCCCTTCGCCTTTCTTTTCTATATAAATTCTATGAATTCGACATCCCAATATCATGCAGAGAGAAGCCTATGGGTAAAATGGGGTACGCGCACTTGCTCTTGCTGTCGACGCCATTCTTGGGGCTGTTCACTTTACTCACGCTATTGACGCCTCTCGGTTCACAATACTCGGCACACGATTTCTCGGAGCGCATCGTTGAGGACAGTTGCAGAGGTCGAAGGATTTTCATGTACGAATTGCCCGAGAAATTCAACACAGATGTCTTGAAACTGTGCGAGTTTGGGCTCGCAAAATGGCTCAACATATGCCCGCGAGTGGCGAATGGCGGCTTCGGGCAGCCGTATAACAGCTCCCTCGGCGACGGCTGGTTCGACACGGATTTTTACATGCTGGAGATCATATTCCACGCCAGGATGAAGCAGTACCGCTGCTTAACGTCCGACCCGACTCAGTCCGACGCTGTATTTGTTCCCTATTATGCCGGCCTCGACGCGCTCAGATATCTGTATTCAAGCAAAGAGCGGGAGCCAGAAAGAGAGGCCCCGCATGGCGTGGCGCTCATGTCGTGGCTGAGAAGGAGACGAGAGTGGAGGCGGCGGGAAGGGAGAGATCATTTCATGGTGATGGGCCGCACGGCCTGGGACTTTGTCGATAACCCTGGGTGGGGAACCGGCATGCTGGAGCTCCCTGGGGTTATCAACATGACTGTGCTCATGATCGAACAACGCCCGTGGCAGCGCACTGAGCAGGCCGTCCCTTACCCGACTTCGTTTCATCCGTCGCCGGGTCGTGAAATCGAGGAATGGACGAGGCGCGTGCGGGCATCGACGCGGACTCGGCTATTCGCCTTTGCCGGTTCGATTCGCCCCTACGTGAACGATAGCGGCTTCCGTAGCTTGCTCATGCGTCTCTGCGCCCGGTCGCCGCGCAGCTGCCGGCTTTTGGACTGCGCGGCTGCTCGGTGCAGCCATGAGGCGGAGCCAGTGATACGGGCGTTCATGGAGTCGGTCTTCTGCCTGCAGCCCCGCGGTGACACACCCACACGCCGGTCGACGTTCGACGCCATCATAGCGGGGTGCATTCCGGTGTTCTTCCACAGGGACTCGGCGTATACACAGTATACGTGGCATCTGCCGACCGGTGGGGAGGAAAATGGTGGGGGCTATTCTGTGTACATTCCACAGGATGACGTGATCGCCGACGAGTCCGTGGTGGAGCGCGTGCTGAGAGGTTTGAGTTTGGAGCGGGTGACGCAGATGCAGGAGAACGTAGTCAGCTTAATACCGCGTGTCATTTACATGAGAAAGTCATCGACGGGCAATTCAGAGGCGGCGGAATCGTTCCGAGATGCGTTCGACATTAGCGTGGAGAGGGTTATTCGGCGGATTTCTGAGCAGCAGAAGAAAGAGGGCCGAGCACTAAAAGCATAGGAGTATAATTTCCAAATTGTTGAACTTATTTCGATTGCAAATGTCCTGGGACGGATCGCAGCGGCCATCCTGCTGTTGTCTATCCAATTTGTATAGAATTTTGAAATATTTCCTATGTTTATAATTGAGATAAAAATGCCCATTTCAAATATTCAAATCCCATTCCCCTCACTCGCTACCAGAAGGAAGGATGACGAAATCGTAGCGACAAGTTCAATTTTGATAATGTGGGACAGTGTTACACATTATTATATTGGGTTGTATTTTGTTTAATAATTTTTTTTAATTTTTATTTATCTGGATGTAGCAAAATTTCAAGTTTGATGACGAACTAACAGCTTTACATATCATACTAGGCTGTAGAATAAATCTCTTGATTGAAATAACTTTCAAACATACTGTCAACGTTATGAAAAATATCAATTTCTTTTTATTAGAAGTAAATAGATAGATTTGAGAGAGATTCAACGCATATGGTTGAACAAAAATAGTAATGATAAGCATGGTAGGACTATTCTATCATGGGTTACATTTTTAACCTTAAATGGAAGAACCATTTGCTTATTAGTTAGAGGTTGTCACTAAAAATTGTGGGACATCAATTTTTTCCTTTTCAAAAAATAATTATTGTTATGTGATAATTTATTTTTTCTTAAAATAGTTTTTTTTATATATATATATAATATTTAAACTTAAATTTAATAATGAAAATTAAAGTTTACATAGGTTTACTAATTTACATTTCATAGATTCATAAAATATACCTCATAAAGAGACAAAGGCTTTGTCTAAATCTTTTATATTTTGGTTTTGGTTATTTTATTAAGATTTGAATAATACAATTTTTGCTTATTTTATAGAGATTTAGATTATATAATTTTGAATAAATTTTATTCTTTATTGTTTAAAATATATTTTTAAATAACAAATTGTTGATTCTAATCCATCCTACCAATTTCTAATAAATATATAAAAAATTATATATTAAAAACTAAACTAAAATAAATTAAAAACAATTATATAAAACTAAACTAAAATAAATAAAAGCAATTATATGACTAACTGGCAACCCAATGTTACAATTTATCATTATAATTTGTTTTTGACTAAACAAGCTATTTGTTAATCAATGTCAAATTAGTAGCATCCGGTGATTAAGTGACTCCGCCAACTACATACTCGGGTCACAATTTTAAAATTGTTTCACTGAATATTTAACATAGTATTCGTCAGTAACACGTAATGAGCCAACTTTGTTAACTAGAGTATAATTATTTTGAAGTTAGAATATTAATAGGTTTATTTTATATCATCAAAGTAATAGTATTTAATGATTAATCAAAGTAATAGTATTTAATGATTAATGTGACTTTAAGTGTATATTTTTTAAATAATGAGAAAATTTAGAGATAATTATTATTGGTTATTATTTTGGTAATATTTAAGTAAAACCATATCATTTATAATTATTCGTTGGTGGTCTTTAAAAAACTAAAAAACAAATTTTCACTTTATTAAATATCGTTAAATCTTAAGCCATTAACTTATTTCCTGTCCAAAAAATATTTCTCTCTTAACCAAATAAAAATAATTTTAAAACATACCCTATACTCAATAAACAATTATATATAAACCAAAATACTTCAAAAAAAAATTACTTATTCATTAATAATGTGTCACTTTCAATTTTATAAAAACATTAAAATTAAAAATATGTGAAAATATTGAAAGATTCGCATATTCATGACGCAATATTACATTAAAAGTCAAATATATACATTAATTAACCATTATTTTGCCAACGTTCACACGAAAACATCTCATATTCATGCCATTTAAATATAAATTCTTCAGCTGCATAGTATCCTTATTATTGCTTCTATAGTATATGATTTCATGTTTTAATTAATTGCATGGTTTTTCCAACATAATTCATGTATATGTCAAATTTATTAGCTGTAAATTAATTGGTAGGTGTGGAATTTAGTTTTTATTAGTTTTGAGACTAAATGTTGCGGAGAGGAGTTGAGGGATGAGGTAATTGCGACGCTGTGTAATTGATTTAGGTTGTTTTTTATAAAATTTTCAGTTTTAGATATTTAAAATGCGTTTTAAATATATAATTAGATTAAATGTTTTGAATTTTTTTTATGTATTAGTATGAGAATTTGTTTGTGGAATAAGATATTATATTGAATTTTTTGTTTTTGGGATAAGGAATTTATTTCTGCCAAATGGTTCGACTACTAAATTTAAGAAGATATACATACTTTATCTTTCTGATTTTCAACCTATAATTTTTAGAAGGAAACACATGCTCTTAACCATTATGCTCACTCAAACTACATAACGCAAATTATGTATATTAAAATTCATTTATGCTCGTGTATAATAAAAAAAAAACTTATCAATACACCAAATTGACGATCAATTGCAAAATCTAAATCCAGTCTTCAATCAACTTATTACTTTACTAACTTACACGATTCACAACTTAGCGTTAGAGTAACGCGTGAGTTCGTCACCGGGAAGGCGTCAGCACGCAGGCCACAAGCAGTGAAGGCCGCGTTAACAAAGTAAAACAATTTAACGGTCGTAGCCACCGTCGTATGCAACAGCTGGAGTTGTCGTCTGTGAATAGCTTGCAAAGTCGCGCGGAGAAAGTTCCGCAGTAGAGCTGTAGGTTGTCCTTGAGACAGCTGTGAGAGAAAGCCGACGCCATTTCGAAAGGTGTGTGGGCCCGAAAAATAAAAAGTATAAGAACTTACTTAGTCAAGGGATTCCGCTCGTGGGAATTCAGAAGCGTGCGGAAAAATTTAAAGGCCAAGACCATAAAAAGCCAAGTTTAAAAGGTAAGCTCATAAGAGTTTTAACGAACTTCTATGAAAAAGGGATTTTATAAAAGGTTAAGGATTTTATTAAAAAATAAAAACGATTTTATAAAAGGTTGTTAGAATTTTTTTCCAAATGAGATTTTATTAAAAGTTTATGAAAGATTTGAGTTTTACAAAAGGATTTTTATTAAAGTGGTTTTTGAAAAAGGTTTGGCCAAGATTAGGGAAGGAATTTTTTTTAGAGAGGTTTTGTTAAAAAAATTGGGGATATTTTTGTGAAGTGGATTTTATTTTTTTTAAATTAAAAGAAAAAATAAGGTTTTTATTGGAAAGTGAGTTTAGGATTTTGCAAAGTATGTTAGTCTATAAAAATATTTTGGTGTTTTGTTAAGTATGATAGGTTTTTAGGGAAGATTGTGCTTTATGGGGATGTATATTGAAAATCATATTTTCTTTTTGAGGTGATATGGAAGATAGCCTCATGCAATGAGGAAAGAAACTATTAAACACAGGAAAAACCACAATTATGGGTTGCAAAGCGCCATTGAAGAAGATTAAGAAAATGAATCGAAAATAAGAGATAGAGATTGTTGTCGTGTTTTAAAAGGTTCAAACCGCAATCAAGGAACTGCGAAGTCTAGCAAAAGACGAAGAAGAATTTGGTGCAAGGGCGAGTGACATGCAACAACATGTTATGTCACAAGCAAAGAAGTTCGTTGCAGATCTAAGAGTAGATGAGCAAGACTCTGAGAGGAAAACAGAGCTTGGAGAATCTCACTCAAAAATGGATGATGGTTGTCAAGACCATAAAATTGAAACCCATTATGCAAGCATGCATATGGATGAAGAAGATGCAACAATGATTGCATGGAGAGAAGCGGTAGCCTCTGTAAGTGAAGCAGAGCAAGAACATATAAATGCTCAAGGAATTCATTGTAACATGTATGGTGCAGACGATTGTGAATCCCACTCTGATGAAACATGAGTGGATGATGTCTGCAAAGTGAGATGTGAATTGGTGCAACCAACCGCAAATGATGGATTTGGTGAAGTTGAAATTGTCAATGAAATTGACAATGAGCATATACAAGCTTGGATATCCCACCATAGTGTAGATAAAAATTATGTTGATGATATGTGTGGTTTATTTTTTGAAACTGGGGATTGATTGTGGCAATATGGTAAGCACAATGTTTGATGAAGAATTGAAGGTTGAAGCTGCCCATGTAGCAGCAATATATGAAGAAATATGCCATCTAGTAGCAACTAATGATCAAGAACAGGATAAAATGATTGAAGAGTTTTTGATGAGAATATCCACTGACCACATAATAATGGAAGATAGTTTCAGTGAAGTTGAAAAGAAGGCGGAGAAGGAAGATGTAGAGTAGGACGCTCTCACTAAATAGCATAATAAAGATGCTTTTAACATTGTTTTTTAATATGCAGGTGTTCAGAATAGCATGGGAGCAGAAGTTGAAAGCAAGGTTGTTAATAAATTTGATGCAAATTTGAAGCTCATTGAAGAATGGATTCAGTAACCAATAGAACAATTTGATGCAAGTCTTAAAGCAACAGTACCTGATGATGAAAGTGAAAAGAATGATATGAAAGACAAAGATGAATGCATTGAAACCATTTTTTAACAATGGAGTCAAGCAGAGATACGATTTTGCTATCCGGAAAGATGGCAGAAAGAAAGACAGGTATATGAAGTGCAAGAAGTAGAGAAAATAAGACAGTTTGAAGCTACAATGTTGTGGAAGCATTCCATGGTTAAACAAATATTTGAAAAGGAATGTCTAGTAGATAAGATTAGATTGTGTTTCAGCACAAATTCAAGAAAAGACAAAGAAAAGTTGTAGCAGTAGCAAGTAAAGAAATATGGAGCCTACAACAAGAAATTGCAACAGAGAAGGAAGCAATTTCGAGGATATAAAATTTGGAAAAAAGAAAATGCAAAATTGTGAAAGTCTTGAGTCATTGTAAGCCTAGCTGAGACATAGACCAGTGGGGATGTTTTAGTGATAAATGCGTTAATTTCTATTGTAAGCCTAATAGGCATAGTTGAGTCATGTTGAGTCACGTTTGAGTTATTTTGATTCATACGGTCGTAATTAAGGGGGGGTGTTAGAAATTCTAATTACTTCTGCATGAAGAGTTGGCTAAAATTAGAGAGTCAGTTAATTGAGCATTGAGTGTTCAGTGTTGAGCGTTGAGTCAAGTCGAGTTAAGTGATAGACGACTTTTAGTGTGTGGTTGCATGTTAAGATATTTTAGGCGAGTCGCTAGTCGAAAAGGTTAAATACCCTTCACCTACAAGGGAGTTCAGCTTATTCCCTTGGCGTCTAAGGTAAGAGGAGGGAATAAGCTGAACTCCCCCTTGCACAAAAATCTTCTTTATATTTTGCTAGACTTCTCAGTTCCTCAGTTGCGGCTTGAACCTCTCTAACCATGGCAATGATCTTTACCTCTTCTTTTCGATTTCTTTCTTAATATGCTTCAGTGATGCTTTGTGACCCATGACTGCGGTCTTTTCCTCTGTTTTATAGTTTCTTTCCTGATTGCATGATGCTATTTTCCATATCGCCTCTGAAAGAAAATATGATTTTCAACATGCGTCCCTATAAAGCACAATCTTCACCCAAAAAACTATCATGCTTGACAAAAAATCAAATAATTTTATAGATAGATAGACTTTACAAAGCCCTAAATTCCCTAAATTCTTTGCCAACCAAAATATTTTTATAATCTTTACCAAACCTTTTTCAAAAATCAGTGTAATAAAAGCCCTTTTGTAAAACTCAAATCTTTGGAAATCTCCTCTAGAAAAAAAATCCTTCACCCTTTTATAAAATCGTTTTTTCATAAAATCCTTAACCTTTGATAAAATCTCTTTTTCATAAAAGCTCGTTCAAACTTTTATGAGCGTACCTTTTAAACTTGCCTTCGTATGGTCTTGGCCTTTAAATTTTCCCACGTGCTTCCGACTTCTCACCAGTGGAATTCCTTGACTACGCAAGTTCTTTGACTTCTTCTTTTCCGGGCCCACACACCTTTCGACATGGCGTCTAAGCTAAGAGGAGTTACAGCTGACACGGTATGCCGGTTTTTTCTCACAACTGTCTTAAGAACGACCTACAGCTCGACTACGGAACTTTCTCTATGCGACTTTGCAGGCTACTCACAGACCACAACTCCAGCGGTTGCTTCGCTGCTTGAGGCCTGCGTGATAACGCCTTCCACGACAACGATAGTTCGCGTTAATGCTCTAGCGCTTTCAACCACCGTGGAGTGATCAAATTTGAAAAGTGTAGGTCTTAATTTCATTTAGAAGGGTACATATTTATGTAGCACTTCTATTATGAAAAGCATAAAAAAAGGAGCAATTCAATTGACAATAGTAAATTATTTTTAAATTTCTTTTTATCTTTTCACAAACAAAAATATACTTCTATGTCAAAGGTTGTATTAATAAATGCATTACTCTTACACATGTGTGATTGAGAAATCTAACCACATAACATTAATGGATAGCCAGGAGACCTATATCCCTCCTCCAGTTCAGATAAGGGTTAATTTTGTAGGATATTTTTGTGACCAGAAAGTTCAAGCCAATATACAATTAGGTCAATTAAATTTAAGTTTATTGCATGAATGAAAAAATTCAGTAAAATACTAAACAGGTTTAGGATTCAAGGAAAGTGTGTACAAAGGTGTATATGTTTTTGGTATCTCATTTTTTAATATGAAAACATATCAGGAATTGGGAATCCTCAAACAAATCAAGTCTAGTATATTAGGAAGCCTGTTTAATGCCCTCCTCTCTAAGCATAAATCGTGCTTAAACTTTGCTTGACAGGCGTTCGCTGAATGATGAATCTATGTTCATCTCCAGCTTAAATCGTCGTCAAACCTTGCTTTGGGCAGCCTTCAGGCACAACCCAATGAAATTACAGACCTAATACATGGCCCATATTGACATCTAGTCGCTCTCAATTGAAACTGCCAAATGTAATGGTATCAAAGGGTAATCCTGACATAACAATTAATAAGAACTTCCATCATATGCACAATTAGAAAAAACAACTCAAAAAGAAACTATTGTTTTTAAAATGGGAGAAACTCAGAAACTGCCAAATGTAATGGTATCAAAATGTAATTGTGACATAATAATTAATAAGAACTTGCATCATATGCACAATTAGAAAAAACAACTCAAAAGGAAACTATTGTTTTTGAAACGGGAGTCAACTCAAAAGGAAACTGTTGTTTTTGAAATGGGATTTAAGTTTTAACATGAAAAGAAATTTACAAATTCAACATTCTTAAAATTCTAATTTGAGAAAAAATGAAATTTAAAAAAAAAGGTTGACAATTTAACAACCCTTCTTAAAAAAATTTAAGATATTATTCCAATTTTTTTTAAATGACAAAATCAATTTTAAATTTTTTTTTGACTAGTAAAATTTTCTGACTACTTCTCTCACGTGCTAGAGACCCTTTGAAAGGATCTGACGTATTCAATTTTTTCAATTTTGATCCCTGTCACGTGCATGTGAAACACAGTACGTCTAAGACTTGTAACGTGGCTCTTTGTTAATCTACCAACGTTATAATGCCATGTATACAACAGTAAGGTGAGTTATAGCTCAAACAAAGGAAAAAATATTTCTCTCTTTCTTTTTCACGGATGGGTGTTAATCCGTGACTCTTTGTAACTTCCCTCTTATACCAATTTGTTGTAAAGGATGAGGAGACAAAACCCAAATTTCACACACAAAACCTCAAGGTGTTATTTTTCTATTGATCACACAAAACTTGATTTTTACAATGAACAAGGTGAAGGGTATTTAAAAATTTTCAACTAGCCACTTGCCTAAAACAACTTGACATGCACACATACTTAACTCAATTAACTCACACTCTAAATATAGACTTCACTTAACTCTTCATCCATCACTCTACTTGATTCAATGCTCAATTAACTAACTCTTCATGCAGGAGTAATTACAATTTCTAACATTCTCCACCTTTCCTTGTTTTTTATTCCCAATAATACATAATTTTTCATATAGTGTATCTAATTCACATATAGTAAGCTATTTTTTAAAAATATTTTCCCATATAATATACTGGTTTTTTATATATATTAATAAAAACAACGGTTTTTTTCATTCTAACCAAACAAAACAAAACAAAAGCTTTACATAATGTCACATTGATCTTCCTGTAAAATTAATCATCTTACCTAGTTATGCAAAGAACTTTGACTCCACATCCCAACCATGGAATCCTTTTGATTATTCCGTCAAGGCCTCGAATCTAACCTTCTATAGAGATTCTTTTAATTTAAACCTGTAAATTTGACGTTCAAGTATATAAAATTACTCAGCAAACTGAGATGCCGAGTGTCAATGGTATTGGGTAAGGTATGTCTTGAGATGCCCAGTGTCATTGGTATTGGGTAAGGTATGTCTTGAGATGCCCAGTGTCATTGGTATTGGGTAAGGTACGTTTAAAATTGGGTATATACAAAGTTTTATAGAAGAGATTGGAAATGCTTTGTACTTTTATATATATACTCAATTTCTTTTTAAATAATAAATCAGTGGTCATTCTCCCACAGTTGAGGATTTACAATTTTTTTTTTTATATTTCTTTCGGGCATTTGTGTTTTGTTGGAAAATTAGAAACTTTGTCACAATGATGGTTGGATAGTACATGGATAATGCAGTTTTTATATAATCATAAAAATATGATTAGTAAATGTGGAGAAGGTGCGAAGAAATTTCGATAAGATTGTTAAATTTAAAAATTGTATTTTGGTTTAGATAATTAAGAAAATAATAATTAATATAGTAGTAATTTTAATATTCTCTTCTAAATGTTAAGAAAAAATTTATGTGAGATAAAAATTTAAATTTAGTGGGAAGTTAATCCCAAGTGGATGAATGCTTTGATAGGGTAGTCTAAAATGTTCAGAGGTGTTATCTTTCAATGTTGGCCATATAGATTGATGGCACTTGCCGGTTATTTTCTTTCTTACTGAAGCAAATATGTCTTACGGCCTTTCCTTTACATGGCCAAGGTTATCAAGTAGTCAGCGTTATCCAATATAAGGATGAAAGGTTATCCTCTTACACCATTTTTCATTTGTCCCCTCTCAAGGGGTTATCTTAACTCTTATGACTGAAGTAACACTAAAGTTATCACCACATCTTTTTGGACCTTACTTTCACAAAGGTCCTATAAGGCAAAGGACCAACCCAATAAAGAAATGGATCATAACTACTTCATTAAACAACCATATGAGTGCAGTGTTTAATCAAATGGAGTGCAGATGATGTTTGCAAAATTCAAGTTACAACAATGAAACATCCATATATAAAGGCTACTTTTGATGTCATCTACCAAACCATCAATCGTCAACCAAAAAGGATCAACATATTAAGAAAATCACAAGCATTATCATCAAACACAATCATTCATAACCTTGTCACAATGTTTGAACAATATAGTTATTCACTGTTGATGTATTATCATTTTTTCAGGTCATGATATAAATGTGCTGCAAGTATACAAAATTACTAGTCCCCTGCGTTAAGGCTTGATTTCCTAAATTTAGCCTACTCTTTTAGAGAAGCCGAAAATAAAATGAGTTCACACCTATTGTTCTCCATTCTTGATGGCTTCACAACCATACAAAGACATAGATTAAGACACATGAAGAAACACAACTTCATAAAAAGCATCAAACTTTGCCTTGACAATATGATTTCATACTACAGACATTGTGATGGACCTTTCCTTGATAACATGATCTCATAATACAACATTGAGATTGAACATTCACATGGAAATGGGTTCCTAATCAAAAGACTAGACAAAAAGGTGTGAAAGGTGCCCACCATCACAGTCTTTTCATTACAACAACTTTGTATATAGTAAGAAGTACTTTACAAAATCATCTCAAAAAAATAATGGCCAAAGTATGCATTGCACATTGTATAGATGTTAACATTTTTCCATGTTTCCACATTCGTGATAGGATCTTGAATAGAGAGCATGTTGCATCCAAAGGAATAATTATTTTCCTTTTGTTTGTCAAGCTTCTAAAGGACAATTCATTAGAAGCATCCCTCTCCATCACAGCCCTCAAGGCTTCATGCACACAATTGGCAGATGGGTTTTTTGGATGCTTTTCAGTGACTCTTTCTATGCTTGTCTTAATAAACACATTCTTCATCATGCCACCCAAGGAAGAAATATTTTCCTTCACAGTTCCCAGCCTTAGAGAGTGAAGGGTCCGATTCAAATCATCACAACATAGAGATGCTTTCACGGCAAGCCTACCCTCGTTGTTATCTCCATCTCCATTTGCTTCCTCTACTCTCAATTCATCCTTTTTTTTAGCTCAAAATTTCTTTTAGCTATCTTTGATACACATCGCTTCAAGTCTTTCACATGATCAATCACTTATGCAAGTGAGGAAACCTTGACTGTCTACATCATTTGGAAAAACCATAACCCAAGTAAGCTCCATTACATAGAGAATAGCAGGAATAATAGAATTATCCCCCTACTAACAATAATACTATTCTCACCCAGCCTTATCAAAGATCAAGTCTAAAAAGTCATAATAGAACACCAAATCATGAAGCTAAGGTCCGAGTATAGGCCATGAGGCACTCATACACAACCCCAACATATATACGTATTAGACATGGAAAAAAATCAAAACATGAAGCTTAGACCTGCACATTGCCCTTGAAGATGTTACAAAATGTAGTTATGGTATTTGGAGCATAAGAGAAATTTTATATTTCACTAAGAAATTTATAGGGTGGAGTCTCTCCTCTCTTGCCTGACTTACCTAATTTTGTAATATCTTTCAAACATTGTTTGAGTTAGGCTGAATAAAAATCTCCTTTCATATAAATATAATCATTGTTGTGATATATATATATATATACACACACACACACACACACACACACACACACAAATTATATTGTTAACTGTAAAAATGTATTATATACAAAAATATCTTAGTAGATTTTCAATCTTAAATGAGAATCCCAACTAAATATATGTAACCATTTTTTCAAATAAGCTTCACACATAAAACTCAACTAAACATCTATATCTAGGGACATGTTATTCATTTTATGTAGAAAAAAGGTGTAAATGATGATCTAGCTAAGTTCACCTTAACAGATGCATCATCTCGATATTTTGTTTTATGTTGTACAAATGCAGAAACTCGAGTTTACAAACATGTTGTTATATTACAAAAACCTTCAAATAAGAAAAGTAGATTATCTCTCTACAAGTTCCATCCAATAATAGCTAACATGTACACAAATATTTTGCCTCAATATATTTTTGAAAAAAAGTTGTCAAAAATAATATTTTTCAAATTAATGAAAACTATATGTTACATAAGATCCAAAAAGCAAGACATATTCCATCTACAGTGAATTATCCACAAATTTATCTTCAATTTAGCTTTTACACCCTAATTTTCTTACATTTTGAAGAGACAAGGAGTTGTGCTTGGTTTGATTCTTGTTCAAATTTGCTTGTTGTTGTACACTGTCTCGAGATACTAAGTTACTTTTGGGAATTATTGGAGGTCTGATAGACCTAGGATCGGTAATTATATGACCTGATCCACTCGTCCTATGGCCCTAGCAATCCCTGCTAGCCAAAATTTGTACATTCCTTTTCAATCCCTCCCTCTCTCTAGTTGTTTATTGTGTTGAAAATGGAAACAAGAAATGCTAAAAATAGCATTACTATAAATAGCATTTCGGGTACTAGTGTTGGAGATAGCAACAAGGAATGAAAAATGAAAGTGCTAAAAATAGCATTGTTATAAATAACATTTTGGGATAAATTCCGATTTTAGTTAGTCCTTGAACTAAAATTGAGAAGTAAAATTCAAATTTGATCTTAGCAGTTGTTTGTAAAATAATTAATTAATTCATATTGAGTTAATTAGTTGTAGAAAATCAAACATGAAGTCTATGTGGGGACATGCAATAGTTTCTCCATTGATTGAGGAATTTATCCATCAGTTAAAGAGATAAGGATGATTTGTAATTAGTTGACTCAATTAATTGAGTCAAGTCCAATTAGATTAGTTCAAATAGTTTGTTGAATTAATTGTGAGTTCAGTTAGTTAATGCATGCATGCATGTAACTGCTGCACTTCAGATAACTGAATATTCTCTTAGAAATAATTCATGCATGTTAGTTCAGTCAGAGACCCAGTTAAGATTAGAGGAAGGGACAATGTACTATCAGTTGGAGGAATTTTCCAATATAGGAAACTCATCCATGCAGAAGGAATCATCTCCTTCAGGACTACGCAGTTACTTATGAGTTTAGTGAGCAGTTGGAGAGGAGGCTTGGAGGGCAGAGGAGAAGGTTTGTGAGAAGCCTTTGACTATCAATGAGTAGCAAAGGGATTGTACTGAGAGCTGGATAGCTTATGAGCTAAAGCTTTGTGTAACCTAGACATATTTCCACTTGAGAACCTGCACAAGGAAAGAGGAGGCTTGGAGGGCAGAGGAGAAGGTTTGTGAGAAGCCTTTGACTATCAATGAGTAGCAAAGGGATTGTACTGAGAGCTGGATAGCTTATGAGCTAAAGCTTTGTGTAACCTAGACATATTTCCACTTGTATGATAATACACAGATCATGGTTTTTAGCTGAGGCTTTCCCCAGAGTATTCTTCTGTGTTTCATGTGTGATTGATTTCTCATTCTCTATTATATGTATTCTGATTGATCTTGCTCATATTCGATTAAGCTTCCGTAAATTTTTTGTAGAAGTAGATCTTGTATTTTGCTTTAGTATATTGCATAATATGTTGATCTACAGTAGTGGGAATTTCTACATATTGCTTGCCATGAGGACAGCTATATGTTCTCAGGTTACTTTAGTGAGTTGATAACTTTATTTAATGGGATCTTTATACTATACATTTTTTTCATCATCATCATCGCCATCATCATATTCATCATTCTTAGTCTTTTTAGTCTTCTCAACAACATGAATATCTACATCAATTTCAGAAAATAATGTCATTAATGATTACAATTCATAAATAATAACAAAGAAAATGAGTGCCTTCGAGACTGAAAGTTGAAACAACATTATT
The DNA here is from genome assembly GCA_000404065.3 of Pinus taeda. NCBI lineage: Eukaryota > Viridiplantae > Streptophyta > Pinopsida > Pinales > Pinaceae > Pinus > Pinus taeda. The sequence goes on along the minus strand of APFE030829429.1, from coordinate 29,724 downwards.
TTAGACATAAAATAAAGCATTTATTATGAAATGTAAAAAAAACATTGTTCTCAATAACAAAAAACAATATAGATATCTCAAAAGCCCCAAATGAGAACATGCAATTGATATCTTCATATTCATTCGCGCACACACACAGCATTGTAGGAACTTAACTACTCACATGGTTAAGCGGTGCAGATCAAATGGAAGGCGTTGGCTCATTTCCATATCACAGGAAATCTCTTCACATGCAAAAATGGTATTCACATAATATATGTTGTCATGAGAACCAACAAAGGGCATACCTTGTCATGAGTGCATAGGTAGACAATGGAAATAGAAATGGAAATGTTAATTGCATTCAAGATGTGTTCCTCTATACCTGTGAACATATGAATCATGATAACATGATTTTGCACAAATATATCTATATGGAATGCCCTCGTTACTTTCTTTGCAAATGGTTGGATAATAAGTAATGCTATACAATTGTATGATACCATGCCAAAAAGGGATGAATCCTCATGCAACTAAATAGTTGGGGATGCTCCCATAATGGGCTTGTCGAAGAGGCATTGAAGTTGTTTATCCAAATGTTATGTGTTGGTTTCAAACCAAATGAAAAAACCTTCACAGTTTTCAAATGTGCAATAGAATGAGCCCCAATAGAGTAATCTTGAGTTTCTTAGCCCTAACTTTGGCAGAGACCCCATTAATAGCAAATATTTGGAAGAACTCGACACACCCTAAAAAAACCTTCAAAGGGAGCATACACTATCGTGGCCCAAATGCAATACCAAAAACTACAATAAAGGCTCAGAATAGGAGATCCAATTTCATTGAGAAAAGCAATGTGATAGTGAATGGATTCCCAGAGTAGTGAGTTGAAGTTTTCACATATAATTGTCCAGCGACTCTTCATAAATGGGTGCTCCCAAGGAATATGTTTAAATGTCTCTAATATCATACATTATGGGCATTTTCCATCCATTAGACCAGTCTTGGTCAATCCATACTTTGTAGGCAAGCCTTGATACAAAACCAACCATACAAAAACAAGTTTATATGATATCAAGTATATGTTATAATCACACGCTATTGAGCTTAGTGATCCACCAAAATTCACTATCCAAACTTTTCCATCTTCTATTCAAAATCAGGACTATGGCTACATTTAAATAATATATTAAATCCTAGTTTAACGCAGCTAATTGGCATAGGATCCTATAGAGACTCAATATAATGATATTATGCCTTTCAAGTATAACAAATTACAATTCATGCTTGTATCATTGCAAGACATGACAAACCAGCCATGTCAACATAATTATTGGATACGATCTCAATGATGTTGATGCACCAACACATATCTTGTAATGGCTTCTTCATGTGTTCGTTCAAAATTAACAATGATGTGCAGGCAATATGCTGAAGAGAGGGTTCTCAAATACAATGACTCATTGCCAAATTCTGACTATTTGTCAAGAATGATCATGCAAGTTAAGAAAGGTAGAAACTCTAAACTAATTGAGGCATGAAACCCTTGTAAAGGATCAAAGAATTTGAATAGGTGAATTTAAATATCCTTGCTAGCATAGTAACATATGGCACTTGTTTGATGTGGTTGAAATTTGAATGGAAATGAATCTATCATAAAGAGGTTCCCTGTGTAACTAATGGATCTACCTATGTTGGAAATCATGCACATAAGCTCGTGGCGATCCCTAGAGAAATAATGGAAGGAATTCCTGTACCAAGTGCCATGAATCATGGACTTGGATCTGAATTATCCAAATTTAAAAATTCATTACCTATGATGATATCTTTTACAGAAAATGTGGACTATTATTGCAGATATGAAGTAAAATCATATATAGAGTTAAAAATAATAAATATGCCAAACATGGATTGAAATTTTATATTAAATATGCTAACATTTACAACGTTTTGGAAAGATATATGATGAATTTTATGGATGTTTCACTCACTTCCCAACTCTCCAAAACAATGATGGTAATAGTAAATGAATTCCAACCTATTATTGACGATGCCCTATTTACCTTCTATAACATGTGTAAATTGAATACTTTTTCCTTTAGGTCCTTAAAGTCTAAAAATATGATATGCAGACACTCCAGAAACAATTTCCATACTTAGACTCACAAGGAAGATACTAACAAACCCCTCTCCAATTTGGTGACAACTTTTCACAGAAGATACAAAATTTCATCTGTTGAAATTGCAAACTCTACAACTGCAGCAAAGGAATGTAGGCTATTGTCTGTGGCGAACAAATTTTAAGGTTAGCATGTCTTTTTCATTATTTTGGAACAACCTTTATAATGCATGAATTAAGATAGTATTCAAGAATACCAACATATTATATTTAAATATTGGGACAAGAGAATAAAGCTACAATGCAATTGATTTATGTTTCCTCTTATAAACAAGTAGAGTTGAGAGTGCATATCTAACTCCACACTTATTAGGTGACCACAATCCAAATGACGTTGGTAAAAATGATCATACTTGGTGGCTAATTTTTTCAGTGTGGTAGGGATTTTTGGAATGCAATTCAATATTTGGAAGATTGGAAGCAGCTTTAACAACGATGTAACTACACCCTTCCTTTGACATGCAAAATTTAAAATGGTTTCTTATTTTAGAAGAAAGTGTTTATAAATATAATACTTTTTATAGTAGCAAACTGGTGTCTAAAGTCAATGAATGCTTCAATTTGAATACCATTCGGGACTACAGAAAATGTAAGACAGGAATCCGACATATTATGTTATAGCTAGACAAAAGAATTTGCAAATATTTTATAATACAACCTGAAATTTGTCTTTCAAGGGTCGGAGTAAATCTCTGCAATATTAAAGGTAAACATGCATCCATCAAGTATAATGTAAAACCGATAATTAGGAAGCTTTGAATAATGTGGAACAAAGAACTTTTGGCTACTTTCAGTAGAGAACTTTACAAGAACCAATGTCACTAGTAAAGGCCAACTATTTTTACCAAGTGGGTAAGAGTTATGGGATTGCATTTTTTAGCTAAGGTTAAAATATTGTAATATCATAATATTCAAGAATCAACATATAAATCATTGATGTAGATGCAAGAAGGGGAAGAGATAGAACATAAGATCATTATATAGATGAAGTGTTCTTCCATTGTCAAGAAAGAACCTAAGGGATTTCATGTTGGGTCGATCTTTGGCATACTAAAATTTGGAACTGAGATAACAATTCTATCATTTGATTTCTAGAAGAAAAAATCTAGAGACATAATATCTACATTCTAGACTCTCCTCTAATGAAGAGCTATCCTGATATTAACCAAATAAAATTTTCACAGATAGAGGTAATTTTCATCCTTAATTTTTAAGAAATTAAGGCCGAAGCTCATAACCAGACTTGAAGACTAAAGCTCATAGTCAAAGGCTCTACAAGGACAAAACTAATTATGACAATTTGTGTCCAGACATCAATGATGAGAAGAATGATCTAAAATCATTAACAAACCAAATTTTAAAGACCTCAGTTATTTTCATCTTCAGTTGTCTTGCTAGAAAACAAAGTCCAAGTTAATATTCAAACCTATGACACTTTGAAAAATTTGCAATCTTAATAAAATACTTTCCTTTTATTTTCAGTTAGGTCTCAGTGATGGCTACAATATAATAATTCAATAGAACAAATAAACTAGAGCCTACAATAACTTTACATGATGAAGAGAAAACTAAACATGCTAAAGGATTTTTGGTCAAAGGGATTTTAGTGTACATATTCAAAACACATCTGAGTCCTTGTAGAAGAGAATAGGAATCTATAATTCCATTTATAACAACACAAAACCTGCATCCAAAAACAAACACACACAACAAAAAGTCTAGTGACCATCTCAATGTTTCCCTTCGCAATCAATCTTGTTTCATTTAATTCTAGTTTTCCCAACAATATCTACAAGCTAGATACCTATAGAGCTCATTTTTCTTTAAAAGAATTGATTACACACAAACATCATATTACTTACTAACATAGATCCATTATAAACTAAATCTTGTTATCCATATAGATGGAATTAAAGGTGCAAGCCTCAATATTTTTCACCCTTTTCACATTTAACATAAATCATTCTCCTTAGATAATAAGTTATGCTAGTGTCCCATCAAATCCTGACAAAACAACTATGTAATGTTATCAACAATCTAGAACAAATTCTCCAGTGGTATTTAACTGAATAATCTAGGTAAGAATATATGGATATCTTGCTCTGGTAGACCTAGCACATCAGCATCAAGCTCCTCTGGTATATCTTCACATATGTACATGTGAAACACATTGTTATTGTCATAAATGGAAGACATAAACAATTTTTACAAAATAATAAGTAGGAATCAACAAGAGAAAAAGGAACATATGTTAAAACCAACAAATGTCAAAGGAATATGCAAAAATAATAATGAGAATTCATACAGATTTTTTGCTTAACTTCACATCTAGAGAGATGCAACACAAAAAACAAGAACAATATGGTGCATGACAAATATGAAATTTCCACAAAATTGTTTGATGAAAAACAATGTCGAGTAGAATAGGTTCCTTGTTGTATGAATCGTACTACAAAGCTGTAAAAATGAATCAACACTTAGAAAGCTCATCCCAATGCATTGTTGTGGTCAAATGATTTTGTATCCAATTGATTCTCTTGAAAGTATAGATATATTAAATCTTCCATGAACATTATGGATCTCATAAACTCCCACAAAATATTCCCATTTCAAAGCCGCAACCCCCCAACTGCCCTAATTAAGAGGAAATGAGTTGCCAAGAACACCATGTGTTGTCGCAGTTGATCTGAGGATTGAACCGGCATTGTGGGTCAGCACAAGGTTATTACGTTGAGAGGGCCAGTAACAGAGTTATGAAAGCACAAAATTAATTTCGAAAATTTATGTACATGCATCTGTGATGAGAAGACTGATGTAAAATCATTAATAAACCAAATTTTAGAGATCTTAGTTATTGCCATACTTTGTCAACTTGTTAGAAAACAAAGTCCAAACTAATATTCAAACTTGTGACACTTTGAAAATTTTTAAACTTAATCAAATACTTGCCTTGTCTTTTTAGTAAGGTCTCAGTGGTGGCTACAGTATAATGATTCAATAGAAAAAATAAACTAGATTCTACAATAACTTTCCCTGATCAAGAGCGAAAATTGACCATTCTAAAGGCTTGATGGTCAAAAATATCTGAGTGTACATACTACAAACACATTTGAGTCCTTTCATAAGAGAATAGGAAGCTACAATTCCATTTATAACAAGAAGAAATTTGCATCCAAAAATAAGCACACACAACAAAAGGTCTAGTGACCATCTCAATGATTCCCTTCATAATCAATCTTGCTACACTGAAATCTAGTTGTCCCAACAATATCTACAAGCTATATACCTAGAGAGATTCATTTTTTTTAAAAGAGTCTACAGTAACTATACCTGGTCATGAGAAAAAGTCAACCATGTTAAAGGCTTGTTGGTCAAAGGTCTTTGAGTGTACATACTCGAAACACTTATGAGTCCTTGTAGAAGAGATATATGTAAAATCCGGAATGGTGGAAAAGGAAAGTTGGTCAAAGAGGGTAGGTGTGGAACAAATTGACATTCATAATTCCTATATAAAAAGTCAAATCACAATTACGAAAAAACAAATGATTGTAATCAATTTTTTACTTAATAGGAAAAATAAATTTGAAAATCCAAACCTAAGATCAAGATAATTGTTAAAACACTCCCTTCATAAAAATTACAAATTCAAAAGCCATAAATATATAGTACATAAAAGAAATAAGAATTTTGACTTAATTGTATTTATTCAGTGAGGAGACCAACATCAAGATCAAAACTTAATTTTTTATTTAGTTAACTAAAGGATTAGCAATAAGATTTTTTAGTTAAACAAGTGATTTGTAGTAGCTAATCTTAACTACATTTTAGATTCCAAATTCAGAACTTAGAAAAAGAGTGAAGTCAACTGTTTAACTTTTTGTCAACTTCCAAAAATATTCCAAAGTCTACCTTGAAAATAAGAATTGTTATCAACACCAAAACCAACTATTATCTTTGTTACTTACCACTCTCGACCAAACAGATAATCAAGTTAATGAATTTATTTCCTAGAAAATCCCAAGTGTTTCACAAGCCTACTTGTCTATCATTCAAACTCATCACACTCCCCATACCTTACCTGCATCCTTGATACTTCCTCCTTTCCTTTTCCATAGGATTTGAATATTCAAGGAAAAACCCATTCAAGAAACATTTTGGATATTACCGGGAGACACCCAAGCCTCCTCTTCTCTCCAACCTACCTATATTTATAAATAATGTGTACCTGACATTCCATTAATATCCATCTCCTAAACATGCAAAGATAATTAGGTGTTAAAAATTGGGCGGGTGAGGGAGATTCAGGGCGTTGATGAGTCGATGGTCAAAAAGGTATTGAGATAGCGTGGGAATATGGGAGAAAGTGGTGAGTTTGAATCCTCGGGTCATTTATATGAATAATTTGATAATGTTCAATTCAGAGACATTGGAATCAACTTAAGATGTTTTTGATATCAACGTGGATAGGGTGGTGGGTAAGGCATGAAAAGCATAGGAATATCATTATTTCATATTGTCATATCCCAATCCCCTCTCTCACTACCTAAAAGTGGGATGATGAATTCGTTGCAACATGGACCTGGTTATTCTTTCTCTAATAGTGGTAATGAACTTAATCCCAAAGCAACATTGTCTTATTAGATATGTTGATAATGGAATAAAGATGGGAGGTTGTGGCCACAAGAAGGCCAATGGTAATTATATCACTTTCTAGGTATGAGATCTAAATTATGGTTATTTTAATTGGGTAGCACTTTATCTCAAGAAACTCATTATAATACCATCTATCAAGTAGAGCATGGGGTGTTCTTATAAAAGAATTGTAAGACTAAACAATGGGTAGTGGTAAATTGTCCATGTTGCCTTTATATAAATTGGGATGTTTCGGGCACATGAGCCAAATGTGCAAACCTAAGGAGTGAATTATCTCATATCCAACATATTTTATTTTAGATTAGTTGAGACACAACTCGATGCACTAGGTACACTTGGGTGTAGCCACGTGCACATGGGGATAGTTGAACAAATGAACTAGGGAAAAATAAGATGACTTGGGAGGACTAACTTAAGAAAACTCGGTATGACTTAAAAAAATTCAACAATTACTTGGAAAACAAGTCATTGAAGTGAAACAATACTAGAGACAACACCAGGGAAAATTTTAGGGGCTAATATTTGCAGGAAGGCTAATTTTCCATGTTTGTTCCATAAAAAAAAGATTTGCCAATTTACATTTTTTCCTAAAAATGATTTGCCAAAATTTTACAATACAAAATTATTGTACCTTAACAATCGCCAAAATTTTATATAGACTAATATAAAATCATTGGAAATATAAATATTTCTATAGAAATATCACCAAACATTTTAGAGTTTGCATATTAGGGACTAGTAAGATTCACCAAGGTTTCTAAACATTAAGATAAACTTCCATCCTTAAAATTTTCCCTGGACAACACTTGGTTGCACCAAAGATTGAAGGGGCTTACAAGTAAATGACAAGCCTCATATAAAAAGGAGGATGCATTAAAGTAATAAAGAAAAATTTGCAAGAGGCAAAAGGCATTCAAGGATTTATGTGATTGTGCATAGTTCAAGGTTTAGGCATAGTAACATTACTTACATTTGCAAAGTGACAAAAAGAAGGAAACATAACTTATAGGAGGAAAGCCTATAATTACTTCAAGGGTTGGATTGATAGTTCTTGTAAGTTACTTACCTCAAGTAATTTTAAAATATAAATGATCCACGGGATCAATTTAGTGCTCAAAATTCAAAGTGTTAAACAATGCTCGAAACCTATACTAGTCTGTAGACCTTGGCAACCTGAATCCAATGCAACTCGTTTCATTCAAAACCAATATCGTATGCTCCCGATATTGTGTTCTAATCGAATTTCCAAACAACTAAAAGTTTTGTAATTGGGTTGCAGGTACGCCTAGTCAGTAGTTCGTATGCTGACTAGGCAGGTGACTGGGTAGTTGACTGTGTACAATTCGACCAATGGTATGTTGAAAAGTGTCTCTTGTTTATTGGTTCATGAATGGTTCAATTTAATTGGTTGAGGGTTAGTTTATTTTGACCAATGATTGAGGGCCATGTGGGCCAATGGTTGGCTGCTAGGTGGCCTTCGGACAATGCATCAAAATTTTGGGTGAGGGTCAAAACACCCCACAAGAATCAAACCACTATCTTCTTCCAAGCAACCACAGGCCTCAACCACTACACCACTGCCGTGCCACTTAACATTCAAAGGTTGTGGGTTTGATTTAAAGTCCAACATAATTAAAATTGGAGGTTGGGCTTGGGGCTAAGCCCTAGCCCTGGTCCCCATGCGCTCAAAACCAAGGGGTGGGAACAAGGGCCCGAGCTTAGCCCTAGGCCCATGGTCACAGCCACAAGCACCAGACCATAACTTAGAATTGACGACGGAGTTTGGAAAAGGGGCCATCCCAGGGTCATATGACCCACCATACAACCAGGTGAACGGAAGAAAGAGGGGGTCAGCCCTGGGCCACATGACCGACATACGACCTCACTGCCAATATAGTTGGAGCGCGCCTAGATTTTAGAGCTAGCCCCGGGTTCCGCGAGTTCAATATGACCACATTACAATTCGTTGGGGGTCGGCCGACGGGGGCAGGAGGTTAGCCCCAGCCCCTAGGCACGTTCCCCCATATAACCAATTTTTTTGAAAACTGGGCCTTAGTGGACAGTTTAACTGTTTGACAATTTCACCCATCAGGCAGGACTGTAGGTGAGGTTTTCGGGCCAGTTCTGGGTTTGGGGCGACAAGCCAGGTTTGGGTCAAAATGGAGGATGGGTAGCTATGGAATTTGGGAAAAACTTGTAGCATGCATAACTTTCTCAATTTCTGGCCAAATGAGGTGTGGAAAGAACCTAGATGGGGGTTTTTTACAATTATTGATCCATTGGAGACATTTGTTTTGCATTTTGAGCACTGAAAATTCAGGTAAACACACATTTTGGAGCATAATGAAAGAGGCCCTGCATTGGACGCTGGACCAAGAGATGTAGCCTAGGAGAGGGGTTAACTCCTTTATCATGTTTTGTTGTTATGTGTTTCTAAAATTATTTATTATCTCTATTTGGTTGCTAATTGTGTTTAAAAATCACTTGTTAATGTCTTTAGTTACTTGATCCATTACCCAAAACGCATATATAATTTCACTTGCAATTTGTATATCACCTTCAATTTTCAATTACAGATCATTTTGGTATCAAAGCATCAGGTTATTGTGAAGGTTTGGTTTTGTTTGAAAGTGTTTTTATGATGCTTACAAGGTTTAAGCTTAAAAGAGGAGAAGTAAAAATTTTGGAACCAAGATCTCAAATTGTTTCAAGGAGAAAAAATACACCTCAATCTTAAATATTCATGGCACATGAAGAAGGTCCTGAAGGGATGTCTGAAGATGAAATAATTTTTAGAAAATATTTCTTTGAGATGTATGAAATGGTTAAGGTTCTTTATGAAGAGAGGAATTCAAGGTTGTATGGAGAGAGCTCAAAACCTCCAAAAGGAGATGGAGGAAAAGGAGACAAGCCTCCAAAAGGAAATGGAGGTAATGGTGACAAACCACCACCTTCACCTCCATCCTCGTCCTCATCTTCTACTTCTTCTACCCTTTCACAAAAACCTCTAAATTCTCCAAAGGGACATGGTAAAACTCATTTTCTTAAGCTTGACATAAAGTTTGAATACCCTACGTACAATGGGGAGGTAAATGCTGAGAAATTGGATAATTGGGTTCGTCAGATTGAAGTGTATTGTAGGATACAATGAATCAATGATGATGACACCAAAATTCAGCTTGCTTCTCTTAGATTGGAAGATGCAACACTTATTTGTTGGGAAGACAAAAATCAAGAGGACATGAAGAAACATGGTAAGGTTTTATCCTCCTGGAATGATTTTGTTGTTGTAATAAGAAGGCAATTTTATCCATTAGCATACATGCAAAAAGCTATTATGGATTAGAAAAAATTTAGGCAAGCTAAAGGTCAAAATGTGCAAGGCTATACTCAAGAATTTAGAAAAAGAGCTTTGATTTTCGGTATAGATTTATCCTCTCAAGATACTCTACTCAAATATATTGGAAGACTGCATAGTTATTTGAGACACACAATTCTCATGTTTAACCCTACAAAACTAGATGAATTTTATGTACAGGAAACTCATTTAGAAGCTAGAGGGAGGAATGTTCCTCAATGGGGCAACAAAAATCCATTTAAGAGTGGAGACAAAGGAAAAGGAAAATTCAAAGCAAAAGGAAATAAGAATTCTTCAGTCAAGAAAGAGGGAGAAAAACTCACATGTAAACATTGTTCAAAAGAAGGACATGATGAAGATCATTGTTGGAAACTTCATCCTAAAATGAGACCCAAAAAGTTTAACAACAAAGGGAAACAAAAGACTGTTGCAAATACACAACACGAATTAGGATCTGACTCAGGCGATGAAACAAAGATCACAGCCATGGGATTCAAAGGTAGGGACTCTATTGCAAGTACTAGTTCTTTAAGTAGTAGCCTCAATGAAACTCAACATGAAAAAGAAATAATAGATATTTTCCATATTAGAGTTATTTCAAAACATACCAAGATAGATATATTGTTTGATAGCGGTTCACAAGCAAACCTCATTTCTGAAGACACTATCAATAAATTGAATTTGGAAACAAATCCTCATCCCAAACTATATCCTTTAAGTTGGATATGTGACAATGCAAAATTGCATGTGGCATAAAGATGTAAATTAAGATTTTCCATCACTGCAAAATTTATAGATGAGGTAGAGCTTGATTTCATTCCACTTGACATTTGTGGTATTGTTTTGGGAAGCCCATATCTATATGATAGGAGAGGCATCTTTCATCACCATGAGAGAAAATATCACTTGTTTAAAAATGGTGTTGAGTACATTGTTAGAGTACATAACAAGAAATTCAATTTGTCACTTGCGAATGATGGAAAAATGAAGAGGTTATCAATTCTAGTAAAAACTTTGTACTCTTGATGATTAAACCCAAAGAGAATTTTGAAAATAAAGCTTCCAAGGATTTGATGCAAAGTTAAAATCTGATTTGTATGAGGTTGTTAACACATATGATGAGATGTTTCAGTATCCCAAAGGATTGCCTCCTAAAATAGGTATCCAACATGAGATCCAATTGCAGCAAGATTTTCCTCTTCCAAACATTGGCATGTACAAGATGTCAGTCATGGAGAATGCAAAAATCAAAAGAAAAATCCAAGAGTTGCTTGACAAAGGGTTCATTAGACCAAGAACATCTCCATGCGGGTCACCAATTATTTTAGTACCAAATAAAGATGGTACATGGTGCATGTGTGTATATTTCATAGCCTTGAACAAGATTACGGTAAAGAATCATTACCATCTTCCTTGAATTGATGATTTGCTTGATCAGTTGAAAGATGTTGTGTATTTCACTAAGTTTGACTTGAGAAGTGGTCATCATCAGATTAGGATTTCTAAAGGAGACACATGGAAGACAACTTTCAAAATAGAGAAAGGCTTGTTTGAATGGTTGGTTATGCCATTTGGGCTTTGTAATGCTCCTGCAACATTCATGAGAGTTATGAATGATGTCTTAAGGCCTTTTATTGATTATTTAGAAAATCTCGTGAAGAACATGTCAGACATGTGAAACAAGTCTTAGATATCTTGAATAAAGAAATTTTGTTTTTAAACATGTCTAAATGTGAGTTTGGAAAAACCTCATTAGTTTATTTGGGACATATTGTTGGAGGGGGTGAATTGAAGATAGATCCCTCAAAGGTAAAAGTCATTGTATATTGGCCCAAGCACAATAATGTAACTGAGGTTAGAAGCTTTTTAGGAGCAACCCAATATTGGAGAAATTTTATTTTTAACTTTTCTTCAATTGCAACTCCATTACATGCATTAAAAAGCATTAAGTAGGTTTTCCAATGGGGAGGAAAGCAACAAAATTTTTTTGATGCACTGAATGAAAGAATCAGTACAATTCTAGTTCTTGTACTTCCTGATTTAAGACAACCATTTGATATATAAATAGATGCAAGTGACTATGCCATGGGAGAAGTCTTGATGCAACATGGTAAGCCCATATGTTACCATTCTGAAACTTTGAATGGTGCAGTAGTTAATTATCCTGCATATGACAAGGAACTGTATGCATTGGTGCAAAGTGTGAAAACTGGAAACACTATTTGATGGGAAAGGAAACTATCATTCACACTTACCATCAACCATTGCAATACTTGCAATCACAAACTAAGCTACAACAAGCGAGGCACTTCAGATGGATGGGTTTCTTGAAACAATTCTAATTGGGGATAAGGTATAAGAAAGGTATCTATAAAAAGGTTGTTGACATGCTTTCTAGACCAATTGTTAGTGCTTCATTTATTCTTAAGCATAATTCTATCATGTATGAGAGCTATGTTAAACAATATGCTTTAGATTATGACTTTAAATATGTATATGCAACTTTGTGTCAAGGAAACCAAGTAGAGGAATTGGATTACCATGTGCACATTAAACTTGTGTATCATCTTGGAAAGCTATGCATTCCACAAGGTGAAAGAGTCAACATCATAAGGGATGTGGGTACTTCTCTTATTGTTGGCCATTTTGGTGTAGGCAAGATGGTGGTACAATTACAAAGGTATTGTTATTGGCCTAGAATGAATGAAAGTGTGTCACAATATGTAAGAGGATGTTCTTTATGTGCTACAAGTAAGCATAGCACTAGAAAGTTAGGATTGTATATTCCACTTCCAGTCCTGTACCATCCCTGGGAAATTGTTTCTATGGACTTTGTAGGAGGATTGCTTATGTATAAAAAAATCATGATTGTCTTTATGTTGTGGTGGATCATTTCAACAACATGTGTATTTTGATGCCTTGTAAGAAGCAGTTTATAGCTTAACAGACTGCACAAATGTTCTTTCAACATGTATGGGTACATTTTGGGTTGCCCAAATCCATTATTTTTTATCGATATTCTCGATTTGTCGGGAACTTTTGGTCAAGCTTATGGGCACTCATGGACACCAAGATGAAAAAGATCACAACATTCTATCCACAAATCGATGGTCAGACAGAAGTGGTGAACGGAACGGTAATACATCTTCTTCACGGTTTTTTTAGCAAACATCTTAAGCTTTGGGATGAACACTTACATTACATTCAACATGCTTATAACCAGGGAAAGCATTCATTGACTCAAACATCTCCATTTGAGACATGCTTTGGTTACTTACTAAAATCTCCTTTAGATTTTATCTTTGGGAATGATGCTGCTATTGGTGGTCATAGTGACATTGATAAGGCCAAGCAGTTCATTGAGCAAGTTTAATTGGTTCATCAAATGGTTCAAGAACAGTTGGAAAAGAGCCAAGCCAAGTACAAGAAAAGGCATGATAAGCATCATGTTGCCCATAGTTTTCAAGTTGGAGATGTAGTTTGGATTTATATTAGCAAAGAGAGGCTTAAAGGAGAAGGTAAGAAGTTGAAACCAATAAGATATGGACCTTTCAAGATTCTAGAAAAGATTGGTAACAATGACTTCCATTTGAATTTGCCTACTTATATGCAAATGTATGCAGTTGTTAATGTTCATAATTTGAGATTATATGAGCCTCCTTTGATTGATGATCAAGGAGAGCATGTTTAGATTCCTTCAATAGAATATTTCTTGCCATAATTTCTTGAATAATTGCAACATTATACCATCCTTGATAGAAGGCAAAGAACTTCAAAATGAGGGAACATGGAGTACCTTTATGTTGGTCTCAAAGGCACAAATCCAAGCAAATATAAATGGATTGAGGTTGGAAGGGTGATGGAATTGTACCCTCATCTATTTGTTGACTTAAAGTAGTCTTTTAGAGGTCTAAAAGCTTCTAATGGGAAGGAGTGATCCAAGGGATCTATTTAGTGCTCAAAATTCAAAGTGTTAAAATTTGCTCAAAGCCTGTACAAGTGTGTAGATCTTAGTGAATTCAATCCAATGCAACTCATTTCACTCAAAATCGATATCGTGTGCTCCTAATATCATGTTCTGATCTAATTTCCAAACAACTAAAATTTTTGTAATTGGGTTGTAGGTATGCCCAGTCAGCAGACCATGCGCTGACTAGGAAAGTGACTGGGCAGTTGACTGTGTACAGTTCAACCAATGGTATGTTGACAAGTGTATCTTTTTTATTGGTTCGTGAATGGTGCAATTTAATTGGTTGAGGGTTCATTTATGTGGACCAATGATGGAGGGCCATGTGGGCCAATGGTTGGCTACCACATGGCCTCCATACAACACATCAAAATTTTAGGGGAGGGTCGAAGCACCTGACAAGAATTGAACCGCTAACCTCTGCCAATCAACCACATGCCTCAACTATTGCACCAATGCCATACCACTTAACATTCAAAGGTTGCAGGTTTGATTTAAAGTTTATTGCATTCAACATTGGAGGTTGGGGTCGGGGCTAAGCCCTAGCCCTAGTCCCCACGCCCTCGAAACCAAAGGGCGGAACCAAGGGCCAGGGCTTAGCCCCAGCCCCATGGTCACAGCCAAAAGCACCAAACCTTAACTCAAAACAGAAGGTGGAGTTTGGAAAAGTGGTCAGCCTGGGGTCATATGACCTACCATACAACCAGGTGTGTGGAGGAGAGAGGGGGCCATACCCAGGCCATATGGCCGACATATGACCTCACCGCTAATACAATTGGAGCACACCCAGATTTTAGTGCTAATCCCAGGTTTGGCGGGCTCAATATTACCACATTGTAGTTCATTGGGGGTCGGCTGATGGGGGCGGGTAGTTAGCCCCAGCCCTTGAGCATGTGCCCCCATATGACCACATTTTTTGGAAATTGGGCATTAGTGGATAGTTTAATTGTCCGACAATTTCACCCTTCAAGCAATATTGTAGAACAGGTTTACACGCTGGTTCTAGGTTCGAGGCACTCAAGCCAGGTTTGGGTCAAATTGGAGGATGGTTAGCTATGGAATTTGGGAAAAAATTGTAATAGGGATAAATTTCTCAATTTTGGCCAAATGAGGTGCAAAAAGAACCCAGATGGGGGTTTTTAACATTTCTGGATCCATTGGAGACATTTTTTTTCATTCTAAGCACTGTAAATTCATGTAAATATATATTTTTGAGCATAATGAAAGAGGCCATGCATTGGAAGCTGGACCAAGAGATGTAGCCCAAGAGAGGGGTGAACTCCTTTATCATGTTTTTCTATTATGTGTTTCTGAAATGGTTTATTGTCTGTGTTTGGTTGTTAATTATGTTTAAAAATAACTTGTTAATGTATTTATTAACTTGATCCATTACCCAAAACACATATAAAATTTCACTTGCAATTTGTATAGCACCTTTAGTTTTCAATTACAGATCAATAATGAGCCACAACGAATTGATCACTTTATTATATTATGACATAACACTCATCATATAATAAAGTATTAAGGCACCTACCTTGGGTTCTTTCCATACTTGTGCATTATGGATGATTTTTGGCCATTGAAAATCTTCCTTGTATTTCTTGTATTGGCTAAGTTATAATTTTGGCTAAATATAAGTAATGATGGATTATTTAAGGTTGAAGTTGGGCATGTTCCTATTGTTGGATGAACTAGGCTTTGATTGAAGTTTGTTATGCATTTAACTTATTCTAGCTTAAATATTAGTTATAGGCAAACTTAAAGTGAAGTTGTGTAATCAAGTTTTAGTAGGAGCAGGTTGGTCAAGCCATTATGGAAAAGACAAGGTAGTGTCACATGACTAGAGATGATGAGAAGAAAAAAATTGGACAAGGTTCTGAAAAGTTGTACCAACTCTCAACTTCTTTAATAAGTTGGTTTTAAAACATTGTTGGGTGTTGTTCACCATTTATCAAAAGGAAGTAGTAGGTTGAGGGTGGGTTGACTAGTTTGAGATAGCTTTGTGATCATCCTTTGGCTAGGAAATAAATTGGAATGTTTGGGTGTTCATGGAGGAAACATCCAACATAGGTGTTGGAGAAACAATTTCATTGATTTTCTAAAATTGTGCTAACAAAGACTAGTTATGGATGAAGGTGGAGGATGAATCTAAGCTATTTTTCCTAGTTGTAATTAGTCGAGTAGCTTAGCAAAGTGTCTGACTACATCATAGAGTGCACTTGTAACACCCCCAACTAGGACCCATCAAATGATACATGGACAAATATATGTGTGACTTAAGCTAGTGAGCCAAAAACCCATTAAAGTTTGTATGCCTCTATGTGTATGTACATGTTAGGCCAATGGGCCAAGTTATAAATATAGTTAAGTTCGATGTGCCTATGTAATTTTTCTAAGGATCATGATTATTAGGCTAGTGAGCTGGGACATAATTAATGAGGATGGTGAGCTAAGAAATGTTGTTGGGAAATGAGCCCATGTATATGTGTGTATCTATGTGTTGGAGGTTGATTTTCCCACGTGTATATGATTTTATGTGCTATGAGGTTGGAAATCCTAAATGCAGTAAGCATGTTTAATATATGAATAATAATAAAAACATAATGGTTGTTGGCAGACTGAGACAAAAATAGTATGAAGGGCCCATGACTCCACAATAGGAAAAGGAATCATGTGAAAGGTTATAGTATTATAATATTATAATAATGAATAAAAGAAAAGTAAGTTATTAAAGGGTTCTCTCCTATTCAGAGGGGGAACATACATCATGGTCTATTATGCAATTAGAAAAAGACTAGAAACCCAAGATGGTAGTAAGAGTTCTAGAGCCACGAAGCAGAGACCATCCATGTCCGGTAGTAAAATTCCCTGAAGGTAGTCACACAAAACCCAAGGGACTATTAGGTGAAAAGAAGGGTGTGCACCACTTGGGTGTAGGCTTATGGGGGATGTGAGCTTGGTGGTTGGAGTTTGTTAGGGTTTGGCATGAGAGTGTAGAGGGCACTTGGCGACCGTAGAGGGAAGCAAATATTTTGTAGCCATAGGGTTGAGACCATCCCTGTCTGGTAGTAATATTCCCTAGAGATGGTGACATGAGACCCAAGGGATTTTTGGGTGCAGAGAAGGGGTGCACCACTTTGGCACAAGTCGATGGAGGAGCGTGAACCTGTAGGTTGGAGGTTGTTGGGTTTTAGTTTCTTAACTCTAACATGTTTGGTACAGGCATGTACCACGCTTGCATAGCCGATGGTGAGTGGAGTCATGGCCCTAGCTCAGTGGGGGTTGGATATTGAAAGATAATGAATAGTGTGGTCTATGGCTAGGTGGAACATTAGATGCAACTAGCCGAAAACATTCACATATCAGTGTTTGAAAATTGATTATATGTTTGTTTTTCTGCATTTACATATGGATTTGTAATATTGTGGTTAATTGTGCTCAATTTGTGTATTATGGTTAAATTATGCATATATTTATGGTTATACTTGGGAAAAATGAAATATGTTAAATGTATTTGGTCAATTTGTAGATATATTTTTGGTTTAATTTTGCCTAGGGTTTTGAGTGGAATGGTAAAATTTTTGGGTTTATGTGAGTGGTGTCGCCCATGGGTGGTTGGGACGTTACAACACTTTAGCCAAGTGAAGCATGTAATATTCATATGATACATGCTTCAGAGTGTCTTAGGTCCAAGTGCAATTCATCTTAGGTGTTCATCCGCAAATATTTTGAAGTTGGCAGTGCTTAGTACCCTTTGGTATGCCACTTGAGGTAGAGGTATATCTTTCTTTTCTTTTGTTGTTATTTATTTCCTTTAACAATTTATGCACAATAATATTCTATGGATGAAAGGGATAATATCTTCTTGGAGGACTCTTTACAATGGATAGATTCCTTAACTAGTAACTAAGGGTAGAGTTACAACCAACTCTCTTATGTCAATTTGATCATCAATGGAAGGATGATACAAGCATTAGTGAATTATAGTGCCTTGCATAGCTCCTTGAAGTAGTTTGTAAATTCACTTTGGCTTGAAGTTGGATCATGTGGTGCTTCAATAAAGGCAAGAAATTTTCATACTAAGGGAATAGTTGGGGTTTCATCCACAATTCTCATATAGTTAAACAAAGGAAAAGCCATGTAGACATTGTTGGGCGTGAAGATTGATTAGCTTCCTGATTCAAAGGACTTGTTTCAACCGTGTTTGTATCCCAATCCCTAATGAGGGGGTTGGGGGGGCTTTCCCCACCACTACTGCTGTCGAGGGTCGTGTAAAATATTGTAGTTTCATAGTTAATATGGACCGTTCATTGGGCAAAAGACTTGATAGTAGAAGTTATGTTAATTTAGGGTTTTTCCCCTAGAAGGAAACCCCTGGTTTGTATGAGGGAATTGTATTGTGGCTAGGTATTATTATATGTGAAAAAAAAGAGGATAGTGTGTGAGCGTGATGAGAAAGTTACAACAAATGTGTTGTAGGTTGTATCCCTTCATTTTGTTGGATAAAAAAGGAAGGACTAGTTGTTTCTCCGTGGATGTAGCCTAGAATGGATGAACCACATATATCTGTGTTTCTCTTGTTTTATGCTTTTATGTGCTTCTACAATATTTTTGTTTCATTTCTTTGTTCTTCAATTCCTAAAAAATTCACAATATTATAGTTGGATGAGTTTGAAGTCATTCTTAAGGAAGAATATTTTAGGAGAAAACAATGTATTCTCATGGCATTTATGGACAGTTTGGTGATATTTGATGGATGGAAGAATTTTTTTATGTGCACAATAGAAATGAATCCATATGGAAGGATGTCTATTGTATCTAAACTAAGCATTAAGAGGGAATCCAGGTGCCTATAATCACATCTCTTTTCAATAGTTATTGGGAAAGTGAATGAGGGTAGAGTGGATATGCCTATTCTACTAATACTTTCCAATGCATTGAATTAATTTATCAATCACATGTCTAATTCATTACCTTAAGTTCTCCCACCTTCGTGCACCATTAACCATCATATTGATATGGAACTAGGGTTTTAGCCTCTGGCTATAGATTCTTATCAACTCTCTAAACTCGAGTTGGATGACTCAAAGTGACAATTGATTGAGCATGTGGATGTCACATTGTTGTTAACTTCGTCATACCTTGCGGATTATTATATGGCACACTAATTCTCTTTTCCAAAATAACAAGGAAACCCCATAGTTCAGAATGTGCTTGGACTACCTACATTGCGTTGAAATAAGTAGACCATCAAAAATAGTACCCCTTGCCTTTAGTTATGGATTTTCTTTGACAAGTTGGTTAATGTCAAGGTTTCCTCGAAGCTGGACTTTGGGAAATGATATTACCAAGCAAGGATTTTGGAAGGAGATGAAGCCAAGATAGCTAGGGTTACAAGTTATGGTAATTTAAGTTTTTTGTTATGCTTTTTGGGTTTTGTAGTGCTCTGACTACCTTTTTCATCTTAATGAGTGATGTGTTCAACCTATTCTTGAAACAATCGGTGGTTCTTTATCTAGATGACATTGTGGTTTTTATTGAGATAATGGATACCACAACAATCATTTGGTAGAAATATTTGAGACACTGACGTAGAACCAATTGTACTTGAATAAGTCCATGCATGTCTTTTTGTAGACTAAAATTTCCATTCTTGGAAATTGGATAGAATAAGGATGCATGCACATGGATCTTCTGAAAATAAGTTTTGTTGAGGATTAGGAGGAGATAAGAGCAATTCATGAGGTAAGGAGTTTTCTTGTTTTGGATAACTACTACCACAAATTTGTTGAATGTTACTCTATTGTTTGCATGAATTTTTTACTTTTTGAAAAAGAAAAAATCAGGGGATTGGTTAGAGAAGTCTTAAACAACATTCTACAAAATGAGGTGCAAAATTATCAACACCTATATTGAAACTACTAGACTTTGAGTAGCTATTTGAAGTATAGATGAACCCTTTATATTTTTTAGTTAGATGAGTTTTGTCATTGGATGGTCATCCAATGGCCTATGAGATAAAAAAGGTATAGGATCATGAATGGAGATACCTTGTTGATGGGAAGGAGACAATTGTTATTTAAAATTACCTACAAACGTGGAGACACTACTTGTTAGGAAATTGATTTGTCTTGAAGATAGACAATGTAACAATAAGTCACATTGCCACCTGCCAACCAAGGAGGCATGATGGCAAGATTTCTTAATAAGTTAGAAACAACCAAGCAAGATGAACTCACTAGTGGATGCATTAAATGGGAGAGTACAACTTTCAAACTTAGAGATGGATGAGTTGGCAGTGCCCATGGGTAATTCAATGCAAGTTTTCACAAACTTAAAATACAATATTAAAGAGTGATTGCACAATGACCTCACAACTTTAAGCATCATAAAGTAGGGGAAGGAAGGAAAATGAGTAATTTTTGGATGGAAAATGGGATTTTATATTTTTATGATCGCATTTATGTTCCTAAGTTGATTAAACTTTGAAAGAAACACTTAAGGGAGTTCCATGATTCACCTTAAGCTAGCCACCCAAGATGGTGAACAAAAATGGTGTTGTTGGAACAAGGTTACTATTGGGAACATATGAGGTGAGATGTGGAATTATGCATACAAACTTCCCTTGTCTTCCAATGAAACAAAGTAGACACTTAAATTCAAGATGATCCACTTTAGCCTTTTTTGATGCCAAATAGACCTTTTGTTAGTGTCTGTATGGACTTCATCACAAAACTTTCAGTTGTGTACAAGTATAATGGGATGTGGTGATTGTTCATTATTTTTCCAAGTATACCATCTTCATGCCAATGAAATTGCATTGTGCAATAGAGGAACTTGTGAAGATGCTCTTTAAGAATTTTTTCTAGTATTGGGGTCTGCCATTAAGCATAGTTTCAGACAAGGACTTTAGGTTTACAAGATAGTTTTGGACAAGATTGTTTAGGCTTGTTGAAAACAAGTTGCTGAATAATTCTAGATATAATCTACAGATATGGGTAAATAGATTTTATCAATTTCTTTTGTAATATTAATTAAAAATTTTGGGTGTGCAAACCAATAAAATTTCCCAAAAATGTAGGATGTAAACTATTTTAGTTACAACATGAAAAAAGAGTTTCAGGATAAACTATAGCCCATTTAAGTTTGAAAATGGGAAACAACCATTAACACTACATATAATTCTATAATTATATTATGAGTGCAACCCATTATCCTCGGGGTTCATAATAAGATGGAAAAATAGATAGAGATGGCTTACATTCAATTGAAAAATGTAGTAAAAAGGATAAAGCATTAGGAAAATCATGATAGGAGGGAGGAGAAAATCCAAAATTATTGACTTGGTCTTACTTAATTTGGGAAGAGAGAAATTTAAACCACCAAGTGGCATGTCTAGTTATTTTATATGATTATTTGAAGGACCATTCAAAGTAATCGAGAAGATTGATGATATCACTTATAGCTTGGAGTTGCTAGACCACATGAGTGGTCACCATTTGGTTTTCGATAATAATTAGTAAAAAAATTGTAGCATTGATGAAGGTGATCCTAGAAAAATTACACCATCTAGAGCCCCTTTGTTGATCAAAGGCATGACAAAGATAGAAATGAAAAAAAAAACTTGCACATAAGACCAACTTCTTTGACAACAACTAAAGGAATGAATACTTAAAAACTAGAAACATGGACCTAAAGATGAGAATATTTGGGAAAGGGAAGAGTCATCATATCAGTACGAATAAAATATCCAATAGTTTGAGAAGAAAAACCTTTAGGTACTTATACCTGCACTAGTTGGATGTTATCAACATGGGAAAAAGTTTAGTGAAGCAGGATGTAAGACCTTCACCTATAGATGACAGTAAACATGCTACCATGGTGGGCATGGAGGGCTTCCATAGAAGGATTGCAATGTCATACATTAAATGCTCAATCAAATGGATGAAGTGGTGCACTATCCATGTTGATTTTATATGCATTGTGACACCTTGGGAACATGAGTTGAACGTGTGGATCGACAGGTTGAATCAGCATGTAGCCAACAAAATCATCTTCAAATGAGTTGAGCCACAACCAAAATGTACTTAGGTGCATTTGAACATGCATGGACTTGGATGAAAAAATGCACCATACAAACTCAGATGACTTGGGTGGACTTGGGATGACGTAGGAAAACCTAACACACCTTGGAACAACTTAGTCGATGGTTGATGAATAGGTCACCAAAGTGAAGTGAGACGAGAGGTGAAATTGGGTCCACCTTAGAATAAAGGGGCTAGCAAATGCATTGTAAGCCTCATATAAAATGGATAATGACTCAAAGTGATAAGGCATAACTTGCAAGAGGACAAAGTCATTCAATAAGTTCTTTAATTATGTCAAGTTTATATTTTGGGTAGTAAGATGAGTAGCATTGGCTAAGTGAGAAAGAGAAGGAGAAAGGACCTACGAAATGCAAGCATGTATTGTTGTAGGGTTGGATTGAAAATTCTTGTAGGTTTCTTTCCTTGTGTAATTATAGTATGTAAATGAGCCACAAGAAATTGGCTTTGTTCTTCTATTGTACATTGTAATACTTTATATAATAAAATGTCAAGGCACTTACATTAGGTATCACCTATACTTGTGCATCATGGATGCTTTATGACTATTGAATGTTATTGTTCCTTATACTTCTTGTGTTGGTTGAGTCATAATATTCGCTAAGTATAAGTATTGTTGTGATGTTTTAAGGTTGTGATTGTGTTGAAGTATCAAAAATCTTTGCCTCAACATCGAGGAAAACCACCCGGCAGTGAACTTAAGACAACTCCTTTTCTATTTGGGATAGTGGCTTCGACTGGGTTTATGGGACCAGTTTCCCTTAATAAAATATAAAAAGCGGATGTGATATATAAGTGTGTAATTGGCTATGTAAATGAAACTAAAATAAATAAATACATAGACTTAACCTATCTATCTCGAGAAACCTTTTTTGTATATCTGACTTATAAAGATCTCGCATTAAACATGATAATATAGATCATCAAATCCTTTATGAGGTTAAAATATATAAAGATAACTAATTTAATTAAATAGTTAATTAAATCAGTTGTTGAAACATATCACACAAATCGGATGTCATTGTTCATTTATATACTTAAAATATTTCAATTAAGCACATAAATAATGATAAAGCTTAATTTCTTGCATTCATGTATATGATAAAAACAAATACAGTAACCATTCAAATCATAAACAAAGAACTAGTATCCAGATAATAGTACCCGATAAACGTTAACTATGCTCATAAGCAAAAAAGTAGTGGTTCCTCTTTCTATTAAGATTCCTCCAAGATATGGTAGTGCAAGCTAGAAGCTTTCTCACAGAAATTTAGAACCCTTTCCTTCATAAAAATGAAGGGGATTTATAGTTTGTAATCAAAAGACAAATCTAGAAAAGTGCCATAGAATGTTGAGGTGGTTTTAACAAACCATACTAAAAATAAAGTAAAAGACAATAATCTTTTATAGTTGTAAGAACTTGATTATTCGTTCATTGTTGAATCTCGCATATATCTGTCATTTGGCTTTTAATTCAGGTGGATGATGGAGTCGTATACGCATTTGTGCAGTGAATAACACCTCTTTAAGTGTTGCAAGTAAATGAGTAGTGGTGTTGGAGAGATGTCTCAATATCAGCCACTCATTATACAGTTTGACTAGAAAATGCCAATCACATTCCAAGTCAATCTTTGACAAATCTTTGATCCTCTCAACCTTCCTTTTCGATGATTCTTGCCATAATCTAGTCGCAAATTTTACATCTGGCAAAAATTTAAGGAGTTCTTTAGCCAAAGAATTGATTTGTTGCCCACGTGTTGGCCTTTCTCAGTCTCTGTTACAACAATCTCTTTAGTTTATAACTGCGTTGTATTACATGGTAGAGAGTCTTCAAAAATCCTAGATCAAATTGTTACTTTCTCCTTATCGGCCCTAGATTCATCCCTATTTAAGCCAAACAGAGCTTATTAGTTCTTTTGTTAAACACAGACAAAAATTCATTTGAAACCAAACCATAACAAACTTCCTGCAAAACTAATGAAAACAGACTTTTCAATATTATAACGTTAGCCCCATATGGAAGTGACAAGTGGAAAGAACTGTAAGTATCAGAGAAAGGCTCATCGCAATTTTTAAAATAAGACAACATGAAAAAATTGTGATATAGGCAGCTCTGATATGGAGCAGATGCGAAACCATATTCAACTCCTTTTGATAACTATATTATATCCACAATATCGGAGCTTTGTTTCGACGATGTGATATTAGAGGTCTCATTCAAAAGTTCTGATTAGACAGGAAGACATGAAATTCTTATTAATCAACATTAAAACATATATCAGATCCGGGTATTGGAGTGGAGGACTTTAAGGATATCAGAAAATCTGCAGGATTGGCATATCGCAATATTGGTGAGACTAGAAGTTGGAGGATATCAGGGGATCAGAGTGAAAAGGAATATCGGAGATTGGCGGATGGGAAATATCGAAGATCGACGATTGGAGCTTTGGAGATTAATGATATGAGCATCATTTTAAAAACGTCGATATGATAATCTCTTATATGTTACGTTGTAGTCTTGTGGGGTCGGGCTTTTGTTATGTTATTTGTAAAAGAGCGCTTTTATCATTTTTAGGCTTATACTTTAGAAAATGCAATTGGAGAAAGTTTCATGCACAAATTTTTAATAGAGGACACGTTACGTAATTTGAAATACCCCAATAAGTTTTACCGCTAACTGATTTAAAACAACAACCACTTGTTTGTGATTATGCGTGATGGACTTAAGCTTTGACATAAGGTTGTGATAAGGCAGATTTATCATTTTAGTCAAGTTTTTTGAAAAATGAACCCAATATTATCTTATTTTATTGAAACTTAAAGGATTTTATCCTAAATTAAAAAGGGTCCCCCATATTTTAATAGTTCTACTATTAACCATAATGGGGGGGTTGTTGAATAGTACAACATATTGGACATATGCCTATTGTTAGATAAATAAGGTTGTGATTAGAATTGGTCATGCATATAACTTGTTGTAGCTTAAAGCAAAGTTATGGGTAGAACTTAAGTGAAGAAGCATCATCTAGTTGTAGTAGTGTAGGTTGATCAAGCCTCTATGGCTAAGGCAGGTCAATGCCACATGACCAAAGATGATAAAAGGAAAATTTTCAAGAAAAACTCTTAGGTCCTTAACACCTATCCCTTAATTTATATGGAGAGCTTCATCACATAACATATGATAGGCTTCCAAGCATACTATAAACATTATGAAGAGCATACTTTTCTACTTGTTTCAACTCACATGCATAACCTAAGATAAGGGGCGTTGAAGCAAATCAATAGGTTTTGAAGGGAATCAATGCATATAGTTAAACTCAATAATTAGAAGAATAATAGTGCTAGTATGGAATACAATATCATACAAACCTAACTTATATCTTGAAAATTAGCAAGCACATAGCCAACCAAGCCACTTACTTCACTTTTAAATTGTTTAATATGATAGACTTTGTTTAGAGACTTAGCTTTATATGTGTTCATTGTAAGAAAGTATTGATGCAAATAAATTAAATAAAATGTAACAACAACAATAATACCATTTTCTTCAATGCTACTCTTATCGTTGTCATCCTGACAAAGTTTTATGGTATATACAAAGTACACTTATTGGTACTTTTAAAATATATAATGTATGAGTGAGACATTCAAAATATGGAATACATATTAAGGCTTTCAAAATATATAATAAGTACTTGAGTATTCAAGATATTGAATAAGCAACTATAATAAGTACTTGAACATTCAAGATATTGAATATACAACTATGCTCTCCAATATAATATGGATCAATGCTTATCGAATTAGGAACACATCAATGCACCTTAATGTTCCAAGTGCATTCGGGAAAAAGAAAAACTTTTATTAGAATGACAATTGTCCAAAAAAAAAAAAATTTAATAACCATCTATTAAAACCTTTGTCACCATCGTCACCAATAGCTAAAGTTTTTTAAAATAATTTTGCTCAATCTTACAACACTAAAACTCACCATAAAAATCTCCACTAATTAATATTTTCCTTTTAAAAATCTCCACTAATTAGTATTTTCTTTTTGTCTTATTTTCTTTTCCTTTTGTGCAGGGTAAAATTGATAAATATATATTTACTATTAATATGATTTTTCAAATACATTAATAATTGTTTATTTTCTTATTAAATATATTTTTTTATATATTTAATTATATTAATAATATAATTTGAAATACTGAAATTTTAATATGATTATTTTAGCTTATTATCCACTAAATATTAATTATTGGAATGAAAACCCATTTTGGTAACTAATGTATGTAACCTGATACCTTACGTAATTCCACCGAAGGAGTGAACGTGATTCCAAATTGATTCTCCAAAAATGTAGACTAAGGGATTAAGAAAAAGTATGGGAGGAATTACTCGGCATGTGCAACTGTCCATGACCCCAGGCGTGAATTCTTTAATTAATGAACCATGGACGACTATCCTACTTAGATTACCAAATAAAACTT
Organism: Pinus taeda; assembly: GCA_000404065.3. Taxonomy (NCBI): domain Eukaryota; kingdom Viridiplantae; phylum Streptophyta; class Pinopsida; order Pinales; family Pinaceae; genus Pinus; species Pinus taeda. Next base: position 2,990 of record APFE030829429.1, on the reverse strand, counting down.
TTGGCACTTTTAAAGCCATCCTTAGTAGACTTTAGAATATTTGGAAATTCTAATAAACATCAAATTCAATAAGTCAACGACTTTGTTTATTTCTTTTAATTTTTAAATATTTATCCATCTCTAATCACGTCACACTTGAGCTATCGTTTAAACGTGCAATCTAGTTATGCTTAAGCCACCTATAAATCACGATGAAATAAACACATTAAATAATTAATTTTATTTTATATTTCTTTAAATTTCTAAATTATTTTAAAATTTTTAATCAAATTACATTTAAACTAATTATGAGGGAGGTAATGTATAACATGTCAAAGTTCATCAAGGAAAATTTTAAGAATGAAAAATTGTTCCAAGCTTAAAAATATTTGTGAATTTCACTAGTCACTTAATATGCAAATTATAAAATGTTTATTGATATATTTATACAAATTAGTCAAATTTTATAATAATTTTATATATACTCTCTATATAATTTGACGATTTTTAAGGTAAAATAATTTTATATTATAAAAATTAAGTGAATATTTCTATAAAAAATAAAAATGATAAATACAACAACAACAACTAAACCCCTAAAGTTAATCTATTTGTAAATATTAACCCCTAAAGTTTTTATACCCAATACAACAACTAAACCCCTAGGCAATACATCAACTTTGAATGAAATTCAAAATATTTTCAAAATCAAAATTAAAAGTAGGAACTCAGATTCCAATGCCCTCTCTACCCCAATGAGGATTCTGTTACAACTTGTACACTAACTTTTCACTTTATATGAGAAATTCACTTTATGTTATAAGCGGGAGATCTAAATGATAATGGTTTCAACTGGGTAGCTCTATATCTGGGAGCTCTATATCTGGGTAGCTTAGCAGTATGTAATGATTAACGTGATTTTTTTAATGTGCCTTTACCAATTGCATATATAAATCACAATACTTCAATAATGTCATTTACATGGGTCCATTTCCCAACTAAATAATTATGTGCCAACATTAAAATTTTGTGACAGATACTTACCATATTCATGGCAAAATATCAAATTACAATAATTATTACGAAGAATGTCATATTCATCGCAAAATATCAAATTACAATCATGACGGAATGTTTCATATTTATTGCAAAATATCAAATTATAATTATTAATATTAAGTTAAAAGTATAAAATACTTTTTTCAGAAAAAATTATATTGAATTTAGGTGTGATGCGTGAATCAAAATGTAGTTTAATTTCTGTTGATTCCAAATGTGTAGATTTAAATTTCATAATAAAACTTTTCAGAAAAAAATAAATATATATATATATATAATAATAAATTAAAAAAACGTAAAAATTCAAATATTAATTAAAATTAACATATTAATGATACAATATTTAATTAAAAACATATATATAATTAAAACATTTAAACCGTGATTTCCCTTCGCCACGCTAACATGCATATTCATCCAATTTTCATAATGTGTGGCTCCAAATGCGCATAACCATCGGTTTACTTAATCGTTACTCAGTTGAAAAAGGATTTAGCTATCTCATCATTGTTTCAATAATATAATATTTTAATTATAGCGTTTTTAATATAGAAATTATTTATATGTGAAATTTATGAATGTAGATTAATTGTGATATATAGGTTAGTGTTATGATTGGTATAATAGTAGTGTTTATAATTGAAATTTATATTATGAAGAGAAATAGAGAAGACTTAATTGTGATTGCCCTTTAATTAAGATAATGTTGTTATTTTGATAAATCTTTGACAAAAATTTTATGACAATGTGAATTTATTATTAAAATATTATGAATAAATTAATTATTAAAGTCTGTTTGAATTTAACTGTAAATAAAATTATTTTAAATTTTGGTTGAGATCAATTTACATCTAATAATTGTAATGCAATCTGTCTCCCAAGTGAAATTTGTGGCAAATTGTTATCCTTAACACAGGTTACACATATAAACATTTCCTATATGCAATTCGATCGACTTTTCTATAATTGGTAATACACTGCTACATATATGATCCTTTACCATATGCAACTTTATAATTTTATTGATTTGGTAATAGATTGCCTATTCCACTAACAAATGTGGCTTAATAACTTCACATAATGCCACATTGATCCTCCTTAAGAGTGGTAGAATTCATCATCCTACATAGTTATGCCAACGAAATTGACCACATGTCCCAACCATGGAATCCTTTAATTAGTCAGTAAAGGTAAACTTCCCTCACAACAATTGTATCATTAATATGATGATAATTCTTTTGGAAAAACGATGATGTTCTTAAGTTTACAAGTTCAACTTCCCTCGCATACAATTGTATCATTAGTATGATAATAAAAAATTCGAAAAAATGATGGTGTTCTTAAGTTTACAAGGTGTACTGCCAAGTTGGACTAGAATTTGACCTTTTATATACAATTGTATCATTAATATCATGATAAATATTTCGGAAAAAATATGGTGTTTGTTCTTAAGTTTACAAGGTGTATTGCCAAGCTGGCCTGGAAGGTGACCTATGAAGTTTTTTTCCTTGTTGGAATGTATTTGACGCAATTAAATATTGTAAAGAAATGTATTTCAGATTAATCACATCATTAGGAATTGGTCGACGTTTCGAACCAACTAATGTGGTTCTTCCTCAGGACAAGGTGGGAGAAAATCATACAATCTTCATGAATAAATACCAACAATGCATCATTGCTCAAGGTTAACTGTTGAAAAGTAGTTGAAACTAGCTGTTGAAATTAGTTAAACATAAAAAATTCAATCTTTTATTATAAAATATGTAAGTATGTTCTCTAATAAGTAAAAATATTAATATAAATATTTTATGATGTTAAAGAATAAAGTTAAAAGAGTAGTTAAACATATAGAATTTTTAAAATCCTAAAAAGTGGGATAGGAATTATCTAGAATTCGAAATTTAGTTTTAAATTATTTAATATTACCAAATAAGTTATAAATCATTTAATAT
>APFE030829427.1:0-30523 GCA_000404065.3 Pinus taeda | reverse complement strand
ACCAGCTCAGAAAAAGATAGAAATGATAGATCAACATGTTAGAATTCAGTCTGTTCGAGGGGCAACCTCCTTTACATTAAAGAAATGAATGATTATTTGATAATTCAAATGAAAAAAACCTAATTTCTATATGTATGAGTCTAAGGAGTCACAATATAACCCAGCCAACCTAACAATAATAATATAAAGGCACAAAAATAACAATAGAGTGATTCTATGGGGGACAGTAATAACAATATGGGGAAAATAGGGGCACAACAATATCAATAAGGGTTATAATGACAATAGTAATGGGGTAATCACTAGTATTATGGGGACCTAACAAAAGGTTTGCAAACATTTAGAAACTCGTGGCAATGCCTTTGAAAGTGAATATATATTTCCATCACATTGTTTATCGTTCTTATGCATTGACTTTGAAGCACCTCCACCACACTATGCCATTCCATATGGACAATGGAAATATAGCTATGATCACCTTAATGGGAATTGGAGTGCCAATGTGATATGTCAGATAGGGGCGACATAAATTGAGCTTGGAGACCCAACGGTGGTAAATGCCTCAACAAAATATTGGGGTTACTACCCCCTTCATTGTCTCCTTCACCATTCACATTTTTGAGTTTGGGAGCTAGGTTATATGTATGTTTGATCAGGGTTTTATCTTCTTGATTTCTCATATCCTTCTGCATCATATACAATTCTTTCCTCTTATCCCGTATCTATCCTCCCTGAGGTAGACTGGTTTACCTAAAGAATATTGTGGTTTGAAGTGGTTTAATATATTATTATCAGATGTGATTATGAGGTTGCTAACATGTAACAGTTACCCTTAAATCTCACTGATCTAACAAGTATTTTGTTCTTTTATTAGAATTATTTCTCACGGCTTTAAAAAGTTGATAACTAACAGATTTTAAATTTCTCTATGTGGGTTCGAGAAAATTGAAAAGGGTATCAGCCCTCCACTTAGTGATTTGAGGTTTTCCACATCTCTGTTAGTAGGATTTTTTACCTTTATTGCGAATTTTGTCTAGAGAGAGTATTTTCATTTCTGGCTTTAGGGTCTCTCAAAAAACTTTTCCATGCAAGTGTTTTCATGAGGTAAACAAAGGTGTTCTTATTTCTCTCTTTAATTTCCTTATGTTTGATGCTAAAGAAGGTATTTCATGTAAGGCAATAGAAATTAAACAAATAACAAAAATACTAAAATAGTTAAGAACAATTAGGATGATAAAATACATAGAAAACAAGAAGGATCAAGAAAATAAACTATAATGAAGAATAAATCAACAACAAATAAAATAAAAATGACACCAATACCTACATAGATAAACAAACAAACAAAATCAATCTAAAAAGGAAGCCTAAAAAAAACTATGAGGAGAGGACAAGGACCTAGCTTCCTCTCCTCCAATATATGATGCTAGAAATTATTGCAATTCTATGCTTCTTTGCTATTTTACCCTTTTCTTGGGTGTGCTCCAACACTTCTCAGGGAATTGAGTCTAAATTTTTTAGGTATTTTTCGCCTTCTAGTTAAATACCCAGAAAAATTTCTTGTCAATTGGTATTATATGTTCATGTTTGAATCAGTTTCGAACATTGTGAGTCTTAACTTGTAATCTTCTCAGAATATTACATGAGAGGTACTTATATGTAAAATGTAAATGGACTCATGTATAATTTTTCTTTCCTTCCTTCTTATTTTCCAGTGTCTGAAAAGGGTAAACTATATCCCCTTGCCCTTCTCGAGCTTATGGTGGAATTGGGAATATTTTGTTAGCCTATTGAATTATTTCTACAAACGTACAGTCAATTGTAGTCTAATGGGGAATCTCTTATGGATCTATATTTAAAGAGCTTTTTGAGATTTAGTAGCTTGGGAAGTAATTGAAGCCCTTGAAATCAGTGTATGGAGGCAGAAGCACAACTAACGCAATGTGGGATTGGAACCCAAGCTTGGGGTTTTGCACCTAAATGAGTTGGGAAACAAACAATTTGACTTTGACTAATTTGACACTTCAAGGTATTAGAGGACACATAAAGAAAAAAAGGTTAGCGAAAGTCACACAAAATAGAGGTGTCTAATAAGAGATATTAATTTTTATATGTGGCTGGTGGATAATTTGTCTAGTTGGGAATGTTAGCATGGGCTAAAGTATTCTCCAAGAAAAAATTCATCGAGCCACGTGTGTGCATAAAAATAGAAGTTAAGTGTTGGATGTCTAGAGCACATTCAAAGTGCAAATAAAATTAGGTATTCCTTTGAGATAGATAATGAACTTGAGGCAGCTCACAAGCTAACAAGAGGATGAATTTGGCACAAGAGGTGGAGGAGTTTCTCTTATGTCTGGGTGTGGATATTCTTGATAGAAAAGGCCAAAGTTCTAAGGTAAGTTTGGATGATTTTTTGTGCTACGTTTGTGTGGTGTTTGGATCTCTATTTAGGGCATAGGAAGTGATGCTACAACATCATGTTGGACACATAATTTGGAGGGTGGAGAGGGCTTGTAAAATATCTCTACCCTACCCACAGTTAGTCAAAGGTGAAACACAATTGAACAGGGGTTTCTTCCCTTCTAGTGAGTTCATATCACTTGTTTTTGTGAGACAGAGAATTGTAGGGTAGAGATCTTTTACTTATTTTAAACCCTAAACCCTAAACGCATATTTTTTTTATTTTTTTTTAAAAAGCATTTTGTAACTTTAGTTGTATAAATCCTAAACGATAAACCCTAAACCATGAACCCTAAAACCTAAACCCTAATCCTGAAACCCTAAATCCCAAACCGTAAACCTCAAATGGTAAACCCTAAACACTAAGAATTTTATAGCATTTTAGAAAGTGTTCTGTAACTTTTGTTTAAGTGTGTATTAAAATAATTTACTAAAGTGTTATAAAACCTAAACCCTAAACCCTAAACCCCTAACCCTATATCCTAATGCTTAAAGCCTAAATGATAAAACCTAAAATCATTTGCTAAGGCCTTATAAACTCTAAAGCGTAAAGCTTGAAAGCATTTCCTAAGTTCTTATATACTCTAAACCCTAAAACTCCAAAACCTAGACCCTAAACCCTAAGCCCTAAACCCCAAACCCTAAAACCTAAGGATTTTATAAAATTTTCAAAAGTGTTTCGTAACTTTTATTTAAGTGTTTAATAAAACCATTTACTAATGTGCTATAAACCCTAAACCCCTAATCCCTAAACCCTTAACCTTAAACCCCAAACCCTAAACCCTAAAAAACCCCTAGAGCCTAAAAAACCATAAACCGTAAACCCTAAAAACCCAAAAAAACCCTAAACCATAACAACCGTATTTTCACTCTTTTATAAGTGTTTATTAAAAGAATTTATTAAAGGATTATATATGATAAACCCTAAACCCTAATACCCACACCCCCAACCTAAACCCTAAGCCCTAAACCATAAGAAATTTATAACATTTTAAACCCCAAACCCTAAACCTGAAGTATTTTATAACATTTTAACAAGCCTTTGTAACTTTTTTTTAAGTGTTTATTTAAAGAATTTAGTAAATTGTTATAAACCCTTAACCCTAAGCATTTTATTACAATTTAGCAAGCTTTTTATAATATTTTAAAACCCTAAACCTTAAACATTTTATAAAATTTTAATAAGCATTTTGTAATTTTTTCATGTTTTTATTAAAAGATTTTACTAAAGTGTTATAAACCTTACACCCTAAAACCTACACCCTAAAAATTTTATAAAATTTTAACAAGAGTTTTGTAAAAAAAAATTAAAGTGTTTATTAAAATAATTTACTAAAGTGTCCCTCAAACCTAAACCCTAAGCATTTTATAGATTTTTAGAAAGTGTTTTGTAACTTTTTTCTAAGTGTTTATTAAAAGGATTTACTAAAGTTTTATAAACCCTAAATACTAGACTCTAAACCCTAAGCATTTTATAACGTTTTAAACCCTAAAACCTCAACATTTTATAACATTTTAAAAAGTGTTTTGTAACTTTTTTTAAGTGTATATAAAAAGAATTTACTAAGGTGTTATAAAACCTAAACCCTAAACCCTAAACCCCAATCCCCAAACCCTAAACCCTTATCATTTATTAAGATTTTAAAAAGTGTTTTATAACATTTTTTAAGTGTTTATTAAAGCACTTAATAAAGTTTTATAAACCCTAAACCCTAAATCCTAAACCTCAAACCCTAAACCCTACGCCGTAAACAATAAACCATAAACCCTATAAACTAAACCTTAAACCCTAAGCATTTTATGTTATGAAGCCAGCTCACAAAAAGATAGAAAAGATATATCAGCGCCTTAGAATTTAGCCTCTTCGAGGGGGAAACCTCATTTAAATTACATAAATGAACAATTTTTGGATGATACAAATGACAAGACCTCCTTTCTATATATAGGAGTCTAAGGGGTCATAATATAATGAGAGCCGACATAACAATGAGAATGTAAGGGCAGAATAATAACAATATTGGGCTTCTATGGGGACTACAAGGGTACAACAATATATAAGGGGGTTGTACTAATAACAATAAGGGGTTACACTAATAGTATATGGGCCTAACATGCCCCTCTCCTTCAAAAAGTGTTGTCCTCAATGCTTGAGTAGTTCTTGATTCTTCTATATAAAATTATTGTCCTTGCATGTGAAATCTTCGATAGGTAAGTACTTCCGCTTGATGAGATGCTTTGAAATTGATCAATTTCGTAGTTGTCAACTTCTCGAGTCTATAAATGCTTTAGGTTCCAATATGATTTTTCCTTCCTTCTCAAGTTCTGGCAATATTGTTGGAACATGGATATTCAACAACTTTTGAATGAGTTCCCACCCTACTTCGCCTTTCTTCCATTCATACCTTCCTTTTTTATCAAATTTGGTTGGATAATTGTACCAACCTCTACCATTTCTGCAACCATATGTTAAATTTCACTCCTTTGGGCATATGGATATCTATAAGGCTTGAGATTTGGAGGAACACATCTTGGAATAAAATGAATAGCACAATGATGATCAGGAATACATGGGAGACCTTTGGGAGTTTCAGATACTTTGGAATGATTGTCGAAGACTTTTTGGAGATCTGGAGAAATACATGATTTCGATGTGTGAACAGTTAGCGAACATAATTTTGTAATTACACCTTGTTGTTATTTATTTAGAAACTTCGTCATTCAGTCAGAGTTGATTATCTTTCCTGGTTTCCTTCTGATACCCCTTAATTCAACATCCTTTCTTTCTGAAGAAAATTTCATAAAAAGTTCTTGAAAATTAAAAGCTATTGTACCCAAGGTTTGTAGCCATTGGACTCCTAGTACAACATCAGCATCACCCATTGGAGTGGAAAACATTGGGTTATTGAATAAATATTCTCCCATGGATAACTTGATATTATGGAACTTTCAAGAGCAATTTATGGTTCCTCCACTTACAACCGTCACTTGACACTATGGTGCTGGATCTAGGAAGCAATTCAAGTCCTTGGCTATCTTACAATTTATAAAATTATGGTACTACGTGAATCAATAAACACTATTACCTTTTTCTTCTTGATATTTCCTTCTATCTTCATATTTTTAGGAATGGTAATTCCAACGAATGCATTACAAGATATGGTCGGATTCATTTCTTCTTTCTCTGGGGTTCATTCCTGGTGAGTATCCTTTTCTTTTATTATTTCTTGATACTTTTATTCTTGATATTTCACTATTTTAACCTTCTTCTTAACATGTCCTTCTATATTGAGAGTTTGGGGAGTGGTAATTTCTTCCAATGCTTTACAAGATATGGTCGAATTCATTTCTTGATGCTCGGTGTGACCTTTCACTTCTTGGACATTTTTCCTCTTGATATGTCCTTCTATCTTGATAGTTTGATGAGTGGTAATTATGGCCAATGCATTACAAGATATGGTTAGATTCATTCCTTCTTCCTCGATGTGATATTTCACTTCTTGAACCTTTTTCTTCTTCATATGTCCTTTTATCTTGAGAGTTTAAGGAGTGGTAATTCTTGCCAATCCTTTACAAGATATGGTCAGATTCATTTCTTCTTTCTCTGGGGTTGGGTCCTAGTGCATGTCCTCTTCTTTTGATGTTTCTTGATCCTTTTCTTCCTCCTCTTCGTACTCTATGTAAAATAATTTCTTCTCAACACACTTATGACCTTTAGGTCATTTGCTATCACAATTGTAACAAAGCCCTTTATCTCTTTTTTCTTTAAATTGTTGTGATGTAACCCTTGTGGGTTGTGGAAGGCTAGGAGAAACAACACTTCCATCTTTATAGTTGTGATGGGTAGACTTCCTTGTTTCCATAATTTTACTTTCCACTATGTAGCAAAGCCCTTTTACTCTTTCCAATTGTTGTGGTGTTGCTATAAAAAAGGTGTTGTTGTTTGTATCCTCATAATGTGCTCTCAATTCCTCCATGAAAATTGACCACGTAAAAAGTTGTTTACGAGAACAAAGCCCTTTATACCATAAAAATTGATCCAGTTCTAAATATGAAGATGCAATACATACCTTTTGTAACAGTGGTACACCATGTAAATCAAAATATTGCTCCATCTGAAGTATCAAATTTACCGGATCCTTGCCATCAAACTTCGTCATCTTGCTTTTTCTTGATTTTAGGAGCTCAATCTTGAAACAACCGTAGCTCTATATTTTCAGATCTTTAAGTTCTGAAATTGAGACCTACAGTAGCACTCTACTTCCTCTTTCCAATGCCACTAGTATGATCCAAATTGGATTCTCCAAGGAAAAGTTATGTCAACTCTCCCACAGTGACCTGATTATAGACTAGTTTAGTAGAACGAACTTGTACGACGTGCCACGTGTCACTATTTCGACCTTTGGCTCTGAAAAATATATACAAGAAACTAACATATGTCCTCTTTCGGTACCTTCTTACGAAATTTCAATCTGATTCTCAGAGAAAAAGTTATGACGATTTTCCCCAGGTCACCTGTTTGGAATGTAATTCAAGAGTCTTCAAAAATACCAACTTCCTTAAATCATATATCCGCAAATATAGCACTAAAATATCTGAAATTTTGACCCAAGGTTCAGTGTGCTTTCGTCTCAAATGGATCTTTTTTTTCACTTCTAAAATGTCACAGAAAAAAAGTTATAGTGAAAATCCCACAATGGCCTATTTGGAGCAACGAAACCCTCGAATCCAAAGCTCTGATACCAAATGTTATGAAACCAGCCCACAAAAAGATAGAAAAGATATATCAACGCCTTAGAATTTAGTCTCTTCGAGGGGGCAACCTCCTTTACATTACATAATGAACAATTATTGGATGATACAAATGACAAGACCTCCTTTCTATATATAGGAGTCTAAGGGGTCATAATATAATCAGAGCCAACATAACAATAATAATGTAAGGGCACAATAATAACAATAGTTGGCTTCTATGGGGCACAATAATAACAATAGTGGGCTTCTATGGGGACTACATGGGTAAAACAATATAATAAGGGGGTGGTACTAATAACAATAAGGGGTTACACTAGTAGTATAGGGGCCTAACATTTTATAACATTTTTAAAAGCGTTTTGTAAATTTTGTTTAAGTGTTTATTAAAAGAATTTACTAAATCATTATAAACCTTAAACCATACACCCTAACACCTAAGCCCCAAAACCTAAACCCTAAACCCTAAACACTAAGCCCTAAACCCTAAAACATAAACTCAAAACCCTAAACCCTAAACACAAAAACATAAACACTAAACCCTAAAACATAAACCCTAAACCCCAAACCCCAAACACTATACCCTCAACTGTAAACCCAAGACCCTAACCATTTTACAACATTTTAAAATTTGTTTTGTAACATTTGTTTAAGTGTTTATTAAGATCATTTACTAAAATATTGTAGACCCTAAACACTAAGCCCTAAACCTAAACCCAAACTCCAAACCTTAAACCATAAGCCCTAAGCCCTAAGCCTTAAATCCCAAACCCTAAACCGTAAACCCTCATCATTTTATAACATTTTGAAAAGTATTTTGAAACCTTTATGTAAGTATTTATTAAAATCATTTACTAAAGTCTTTTAAACCCTAAACCCTAAAGCCTATTCCCTAAAGCCTGAACCGCAAACGCTTAATCCTAAACCCTAAACCATAAACCCTTAACCCTAAACCCTAAATTGTAAACCCTAAACCCTAAGTATTTTATAACATTTTAAAAAGTGTTTTGTAATTTTTATTTAAATTTTTATTAAAAGCATTTACAAATGTTTTATAATCCATAAACCCTAAACCCTAAAACCAAAACCCTAAACCCTTAGCATTTTATAGCATTTTAAAAATGGTTTTCTATCTTTTATTTATGTGTTTGTTAAAAGAATTTACTAAAGTGTTATAAACCATAAACCCTAAACCGTAGCCCTAAAACCTATACACTAGACATTTTATAACATTTTAAAAAGTGTTTTGTAACTTTTATTAAGTTTTTACTAAAATCATTTCTGAACACTTATAAACCCTAAACCTTAAACCCTAAATCACAAACCCTAAACCCTAAGCATTTTATAACATTTTAAGAAGAGTTTTTTTAACTTTTATTTAAGTGTTTATTAAAAGAACTTACTAAATCCTTATAGATGTTAAATCTTAAATCATGAACCCTAAACCACAAACCACAAAACCCAAATTCTAAATACTAATCATTCTATGGCATTTAAAAAAGTGTTTTGTAACTTTCATTTAAGTGTTTACAAAAAGAATTTTCTAAAGTGTTATAATCCCTAAATCGTAAACACTAAAACCTAAACCTAAAACCCAAAACCCGAAACCCTAAGTATTTTATAACATTTTGAAAAATGTTTTGTAACTTTTATTTAACTTTTTATTAAAATAATCTACTAAATTGTTATAAAACCTAAAACCTATGCCCTAAAATGTAAACCCCAAACCCTAAAACTTACACCCTAAACCGTAATCATTTTCAAACATTTTAAAAATGATTTTGTAGCTTTTATTTAAGTGTTTATTAAAACAAATTACTAAAGTGTTATAAAACCTAAACACTAAGCCCCAAACACTACACGTGAAACCCTAAAACCTAAACCATATGTATTTTATAACATTTTAAAAAGAGTTTTCTAAATTTTATTTAGGTGTTTATTAAAATGATTTACTAAAGTGTTATAAACCTTAAAGCCTAAACCCTAAGAATTTTAGAACATCTAAAAAAGTGTTTTGTAACTTTTATTTAAGTGTATATTGAAAGCATTTACTAAAGTGTTATAAAAATTAAACCATAAACCCGAAACCCTAAACCCTAAACAACCAAACTTTAAAACCTAAACCCTAATCATTTTATAAAATTTTAAAAAGAATTTACTAAAGTGTTAAATCCTAAACCCTAAACTATAAACCATAAACCCTAAACCCTTAATGCTAATTTTATTTTAATACTTTGAAAAGCGTTTTGTAACTTTAGTGTTATAAATCCTAACCCATAGACCCTAAACCCTAAACCCAAAACCCAAAACCCAAAACTCGAAACCCTATGTCCCAAACTGTAAACCCCAAACGGTAAACCCTAAACACTAGGAATTTTATAACATTTTAGAAAGCGTTTTGTAAATTTAATTTAAGTGTTTATTAAAAGAATTTACGAAAGTGTTATAAAACCTAAACCCTAAACCCCAAATCCCAAACCCTATATCCTAATTCTTATAGCCTAAAGGATAAACCCTAAAATCATTTACTAAGGTCCTATAATTCCTAAACCCTAAAGCCTAAAGTTGAAAGAATTTACTAAGGTTTTATAAACTCTAAACCCTAAAATCCAAAATCTAAACCCTAAACACTAAGCCCTAAAGCCCAAACCCTAAAACCTAATGATTTTATAACATTTTAGAAAGTGTTTTGCATCTTTTATTAAAGTTTTTACTAGAACGATTTACTAAAGTGCTATAAACCCTACGCCCCTAATCCCTAAACCCTTAACCTTAAACCCCAAACCCCTAAACCCTAAAAAACCCTAAACCCTAAAAAACCATAAACCATAAAAAGCCTAAACCCTAAAAAAGCATAATCCCTAAAAAACTCGAAACCCTAAAAAACCATAAACCCTAAAAAACCATAAACCCTAAAAAACCCTAAACCCTAAAAACCCCAAACCCTAAAAACCAAAAAAACCGTAAACCCTAAAAATTATTTTTAACTTTTTTATAAGTTTTTATTAAAAGAATTTTTTAAAGCATTATAAACCATAAGCCCTAAACCCTAATACCCACACCCACAACCTAAACCCTAAACTCTAAACCAAAAGCACTTTACAACATTTAAAACCCCAAACCCTAAACCCCAAGAATTTTATAACATTTTAACAAGCGTTTGTAACTTTTTTCTAAGTGTTTATTTAAAGAATCTACTAAATTGTTATAAACCCTAAACCGTAAAACCTACACCCTAAGAATTTTATAGAACTTAAACAAGAGTTTTGTAACTTTTTTTAAAGTGTTTATTAAAAGAATTTAGTAGTGTGTCCCTCAAAACTAAACCCTAAGCATTTTATAACTTTTTAGCAAGTGTTTTGTAACTTTTCTTAAGTGTTTATTAAAAGGATTTACTAAAGCTTTATAAACCCTAAACCCTAAACTCTAAACACTAACATTTTATAACATTTTAAACCCTAAACCCTCAGCATTTTATAACATTTTAAAAATTGTTTTGTAACATTTTTTTAAGTGTTTATTAAAAGAATTTATTGAAGTGTTATAAGACCTAAACCCTAAACCCTAAACGCTGAGCATTTTATAAAATTTTAAGAACCGTTTTGTAATTTTTTTAAGTGTTTATAAAAAGAATTTACAAAGGCCTTGTTAATCCTAAACCATAAACCTTCACCATTTGATAACATTTTAAACCCTAAACCTAAACCCTAAGCATTCAATGACATTTTAACAGGATTTTCGTAACTTTTTTTCATGTGGTTATTAAAAGCATTTACTAAAATGTTATAAACCCTAAATCCTAAATTGTAAGCATTTTATAACATTTTAAACCCAAAACCTTGAATCCTAAAGCCTAAAGACTAAAATATAAACCCTAAGTATTTTATAACATTTTAACAAGCGATTTCTTACTTTTTTTAATTGTTTATTAAAAGCGTTTATTAAAGTGTTATAAACACTAAACCCTAAACCTTGAGCATTTTATAGAATTATAGAACCTAAACCCTACAACATAAGAATTTTATAAAATTTTAGCAAGTGGTTTGTAACTTTTTCTTATATTCTTATTAAAATAATTTATCAATCTATTATAAATCCAAAACCGTAAACCATAAACCCTATCCCTAACCGCTAAGAATTTTATAACATTTGAAAATACATCTGTAACTTTTTTAAGTGTTAATAAAAATCATTTAATAAAGTTTTTTAACCATAAACCCTAAACCCTAACCATTTTGTAACATTTTAAGTGTTTATTTGAATAATTTACAAACGTGTTATAAAACCTAAATCCTAAACCCTAAACACTAAACACTAAACCCCAAAGCCCAAACCCTGACCCTAAAAACTAAGCATTTTATGATCTATTAAAAATAAATTTTTAACATTTATTTAAGTGTTTATTAAAATAATTTACTAAGGTGTTATAAAACATAAACCCTAAACCCTAAACCCCAAACCCTAAACCTTAAACCCTAATCATTTAATAAATTTTTGAAATGTGTTTTGTAACCTTTTATAAGTGTTTATTAAACCACTTAAGAACGTTTTAAAAAGCCTAAATTCTAAACCCCAAACCCTAAACACTAAATCCTAAACCCTAAATAATAATCCCTAAACCCTAAATCCTATAAACTAAACCCTAAACACTAAGAAATTTGTAACATTTTTAAAATCGTTTTGTAACTTCTATTGAAGTGTTTATTAAAAGAATTTACCAAATTGTTATAGACCTTAAATCATACACCCTAAAACCTAAACCCCAAAACCTAAACCCTAAACCCTAAACCCCAAGACCTAAACCCTAAACCATAAACCCTAAGAATTTTATAATAGTTTAAAAAGAATTTTGTAACTTTTATTTAAGTGTTTATTAAAACAATTTACTAAAGTGTTATAACCCTAAACCCTAAACACAAAACCGTAAACCCTAAACCCCAAAACGTAAAATCTAAACCCTAAACCCCAAACCCCAAATCTATATCCTAATCATTCAATGACATTTTAACAACCTTTCTGTAACTTTTTTTGAAGTGTTTATCAAAAGCATTTACTCAAATGTTATAAACTCTAAATCCTAAACCATAGGCATTTTATAGCATTTTAAACCCAAAACCCAAAACCCTAAAGCCTAAACTCTCAACCCTAAGTATTTTATAACATATTAACAAGTGTTTTCTCACTTTTTTAAGTGTTTATTGAAAGCATTTACTAAAGTGTTATAAACCCTAAACCCTAAACCATGAGAATTTTATATAATTTCAAATTATAAACCCTAAATTTCAAAACCTAAACCCTAAACACTAAGAATTTTATAACATTTTAATTTTGTAAATTTTTAAAGTGTTTATTAAAAGAATTTAATAAAGTGTTATAACCCTAAACCCTAAACCCAAAGAATTTTATAGCATTTTAACAAGTGTTTTGTAACTTTTATTTAAGTGTTTATAAAAATAATTTACTAAAGTGTTATAAACCCTCAAGCCTAAAGCCTAAATACTAAACCCTAAACACCAAACCCCAAACCCCAAACCCTAAAACCTAAGAATTTTATGATCTATTTATTATAATTTGTAGCTTTTATTTAAGTGTTTATTAAAATAATTTCCTAAGGTGTTATAAAACCTAAACAATAAACCCTAAATCCCAAACCCTAAACCCTAAACCCTAAACCATAAACCCTAAACAAGATTTATCTAAACTTTCATGACGCGAGCTCCATTAGCATTAAGTGCTCCATTATTTTATATGGTTTCATATCTTAATCTTATCTCACACAAACCCTAGTTCCCAATAATGCACCAAAGCATTAACCCTCTCATTACCAAAGAAGGGCCTAATATGATTACATCAAGAAGATATGGATGATCTAGTGGCTAAGTTGTGAGAATGAGGACACTCTCCTAGTTTTATAAGATAGGTCAGTTAGGAAAATGATAGAAAATGGATCAAGTGTGCAACAACCTAATCTAATTTATTATATTATATCCACATTAGGATAGTCTAGTGAATATGTAGAAGTGTCATGTGGTGGTTGGAAGCCACCTCCAATGTGGCGTGGTCTTTAAGCTCAGGATCCACATTTCAAGCACTCCTCGTGACATGGTTTTGTGCTCTCTAAAAGAGGATCCAAACTTTAATTTTCCTCAACATGTCCTAATTCAAAACAAACTCCAAGTATTGCACTCTCCAATAAAGAATCCCTCAATACAACCACTCAACATATTAGACTATGACGTGCTTGTAGTCGTCTTAGGGAAGAGCGCTTTTTATCCTAGTGCATGTTATGATGATCCAAACATGTGAAAGAATGCAACAAAATAAAAATATAGACACAAAGATAGATTTTAAGAATAAATAAAACTTCATATCATTAATATCAAAGAATTGAAATATGTTTACATACAAAATGGAAATAAACTAGCTTGGGCAATGGGAGCTTATCTCTAAGAAGAGATGTGGAGACTACATGCCTCTGAAATGTGTTACAATGAGGTTTGAATACATATTTGTTATTGAGATATAATGGAAAACACTAAACATCCAAAAACCTAACCCTAGGACATGAAGCGCCAAAACTATGGGCCCCATTGGGGTAAATTGGTACATCAACTTCCAGGGGTCGTAACCTGGGCATATGATCCTTGTTTGACTATCATAGTAGCTCATTTTTAATATCTCGAAGATGATGTCAAAAGAATGTTGGCTAGCCCATTTTGGGATATAATGGTCTCTCTGATTTCCCTAAAAGTGTTGTTTAGGGCCTCAAAACGGCTCTAGAAGTTCAAGGCTCGAGAAACTGCCAGAAATAGTAAATTGTGCTACAATTAAGGAACCCAAAAAACTGAAAGAGATAGTGTTGGAGTCCAAGTGGAATAGGCAGGTGGCCACCAATATCCAACTGGATCACCAGCCATGCTAAATACAGTAAACTATGGTTAACAATCATAGACCATGGTAACCATACATAACTATGGTCAGTCATAGTAAACCAAATTGATCACCATGGTTATACTATGGCTGATAATGTGTAATTATTGTTAAACATCACCAACTATTTTTTTACTATGGTTAATGATTGTTTGACTACAGTTGAACATGGTTGACTATGGTTGTTTATTTTGACTTTTGAAGGATTGACTATATTTGACTATGGCACCAAGTTGAATATTGTTAAATATAGTCAATGTAGGGTTGACAAAATTTGACATTTAAAAATTGTCTACCAAGTTTTGACGACATTTATCTAATGTGGTTTGATAATGATTGACAGTTAATATTAATATTAAAATTAAAATAATCATGAAAAACATAAACCTAGTAATAATAATAAACTAAAAACTACAACATAATAACAAACTTAAATCTAAATTTAATAACAAAACACATTATATTATATTAAAACCAAACCTATTTTTTTATAAAACCTAACCACCTACATATTAAAACTTTGAAAACATAAAAAAGTATCACAGAATTAAAATAGTCTAATATAATAAACATTTTACTAAATACAAAACCATTATGGTTTACCATGATTTACATTATTTTATAATCTCATATTACACTAAAAAAATTACAACATTCATTGCCATATTCTTATGAAATCATTTCATATGTATAATATATAAAGATTCTTATAAAATAAATATATATGTATAATATATACAAAGTGTCATATTATATTATATTAAAACACATAATTTTATATTTAAAAGTTAAAAATTGTCATTTAAAACATGTCATCAAATGAAAAGTTAAGTGTTACAGCTATGCCTCCAAAACTCCAACAATCGTTCAAGAATATATCTACAATATATGTACATAGTAACATAGTAACCATTTTAGAGTGGGTTACAACTATGGCTGCAAAAGTACACAATATATATATATATAAGGTTATATATACAAGGTTTTATTAGATGACATAAACATCAAAACTATATCATACTATATTGACACTAAAATTTAAACCTAAATAATTTTTAGGGTGTGGTATAACTATGGCCTCAAAAGTTCTACTCCATTGCAAGACACATGTTTTAATGGGCATGGCTATTTAAATTGTAACAAATATTTTAGAGTAAGAGGCACACATTAATATCAATGTTAATAGTAATATTAATATTAATGATAATAGTAATATTATTATATTAACATTAATATTAGTATATATTATATTGATTACTATATGAAAAAAAAATGTTGTTATTTATATTACTTGTATTAAGGCTTCAATGTAATAATTTTAATAAATAGTCAATAGTATTCATATTCATAAATTATGGTTTTATGTATTAGTTAATAATCAAACTATTAATACTTCATGTGGTTTAATAAATTAATAAATGATTAATTAAGGCCTACTATAATTGTTATTATTTAATAAGTTTGTCAATGTTTAATAAGATTGATTTATTAATGTTAACCATTAATGATTATGTTAGCCACATTAACAATCTCACCTAGTTAACAAAAATATTAAATTGTTACATTTAATAATATTATTACATAAATAATTATTATACGAAATTATTAAGAATATGTTAACCTTATTATTAATAACATTAATGTTATATTGAAAATATTATATTTTATTAATGTTGTTGTTAATGTCTAAAATGTAACTATTATGAACATTATTTATGAATATTAATGATAATACATAAATATTATTAATTAAGTTTTATTAATGTTAATATTATAGCTTAGTTATTATTAATATTATTAATATTTCTAATAATGTGTAATCTTTTTACATATTAATATATGTGTAATATTTGTATTTATAGATAATAATATATTAATAATAAACCTAATTTTATAGCACATATTTATTAAGCTTATTTTATAAAGTTTATGTTACTAATAATATATTTATTGATTATGATTTAATATACTTGTTAATATTATAGGGTGGAGTTATGCTTAAATATGCTCATTTTTATTCAAAGGTAAAGATTCCTAGTACTTATTATCTTAATTAATTGTTTTTTAATATTTGTATTCTTAATATAAAATTTACTAATTTTATTATTATTGTATTATTATTGTAATATCCAAAGAGACCAAACTTTCTTTATAAAAAATCTTCAATCACTCAAAACAAAGAGTTGTTTACTACCAGCTTTATAAGGTATGTATGTACCTTGGTTAGTTTTAATTAAACCTTAGTAAAAAACTCAAAACCTAAATTTGAAACTGATTTGGCTATTTTAATTAAACCTTAATTTAAATCTCAAAACCTCAATTTGAAACTGATTCGTACATTATGTTAGTTATTCTATATCAAGCGTATTGCATTGAAATTTTATTAGATTATAATTTTGCAAGAAGAGTTGTAGTGTACATTGGCTAAATTCTCATAGGAAACTTCACTTCAATCTAAAACTCAAAACCTAGATTTTAAACTCGTTCCTGCACTATGTGAGCTATTCTTTAACAATTGTACTGCATTGCAATTCTATTGCATTAAAACTTTTCAAAACTAATTGTAGCTTACAGTAGCTAAATTCTCATAACAAACTTCAACAAGAACCATTTGGAAGAACATAAGAACATTATTACATGTGGTCATAGGCATATTAAACTTTCTTTTATTAAGATGATTTTAAATTTATTTTATTAATAATAAAAATAATAGTTTTATAAACCTTATTGTAGTTTTAATATTTGTATTTGTAATTAAAAATACATTAATATTAATAATAAGATAACATATATATTTTTAATATTAAAATAAAATTTATAAAATCTGTACGAAATTTGAAAAATACAACATTCACTCATATTTAGATATTAAACTTTCTTTTTTGAGACTATTTTAAATTTATTTTATTAGTAATATAAATAATAGTTTTATAAACGTTATTTTAAGTTTAATGTAGTTTTAATATTTGTATTTGTAATTAAAAATACATTAATATAAATAATAATATTAAATATATATTTTTAATATTGAATTAAATTTTATAAAATCTGTATGAAGTTTGAAAAATACAACATTCACTAATATTTACATATTCAATAAAAAAGAATTCAACCGATGTTAATTGTGAATGTTGTGTGATAATTAAATTAAAACATAATATAACATTAAGTATTCAAAACAAAACTGTTGTTGAACATGCTAATGTATTTATCATTGTTGATACAAAGAATATTGAGATTCAATGTGATTTTGGAAGCTCATATAGTGGCTTTAACTATCCCCCCCATCAGTCTCAGTTCTCAAATACCTAATTTATCTATTATAAATCATGGATTTACAATGGTTTATACAAGGAATATTGAGATTCCATGTATTTTGGAAGCTCATATGGTGGCTTTAACCATCCTCCCATCACTCTCAATTCCCAAATACCTAATTTGTCTATTATAAATCAAAATTTCTATGAAATCCTTAGAAATACATCAGAAAATTTTAGACAACAAGGGTAGAGTTATTATTACAACATAAATGAAGATAAAATACAATGCCTTAGACATTATATGTTATACAACGTGTCTTTCTAGTGCACCTTAGAAAAGCCAATATAGGTCCTTCTAGATCCTAACTAGAGCATTTGCCATCTACAATTTTTGGTCAACAATATTGTAGGTTTTCAAGGCATCTCTTCAAGCTCACCAAGCTGTCTTAGATGCATCAAATGTTACACTAAAAGCTATAATCACACCAACAATCTCACAATTTGAAATCACATTTTCTGATGAGAGGTCACAAGTTCAATTCTCTCAAAACCCTCCAGGTCAAGCTCCATGGTTGAGCCGACAGGAAGTGATCCCTTCAGGTGGATCTTCATGTTATAAATATTCTATGGATGTAGTGGTCACAAATCTCTGGAGTCCATGGACAACATAGAAAAAAGCGCTTAAGTTATATCAAACCCAACAAATTATAACTCAAATAATATCAAGGGTGGAACTCCATTGATTTTGGTGTGAAACTAAATGCAATCAACTTGATGGTTAATAATTTCACATAAAATAACCACAAGCCATTAAATATCAAACAAATAGGGAATTTTTTCTTGTTGGAGGAAGGAACTTGACTAAGAAACAAGAAACCCAAGTCTACTCAGAAAGGAGGGAGAAATGGCAAAAAAAAATCATTGGAAGACATCCTTTCTTAGGAGGCGTGGAATCACTTTGAGAAGTGCAAAAATATATGCAGATGAGAGAAGAAAGCATTGGAAGAAGATGAAGAGAAAGCAACAACCTAATCTAATTTATTATATTATATCCACATTAGGATAGTCTAGTGAATATGTAGAAGTGTCATGTGGTGGTTGGAAGCCACCTGCAATGTGGCGTGGTCTTTAAGCTCAGGATCCACATTTCAAGCACTCCTCGTGACATGGTTTTGTGCTCTCTAAAAGAGGATCCAAACTTTAATTTTCCTCAACATGTCCTAATTCAAAACAAAATCCAAGTATTGCACTCTCCAATAAAGAATCCATCAATACAACCACTCAACATATTAGACTATGACGTGCTTGTAGTCGTCCTAGGGAAGAGCGCTTTTTTTCCTAGTGCATGTTATGATGATCCAAACATGTGAAAGAATGCAACAAAATAAAAATATAGACACAAAGATAGATTTTAAGAATAAATAAAACTTCATATCATTAATATCAAAGAATTGAAATATGTTTACATACAAAATGGAAATAAACTAGCTTGGGCAATGGGAGCTTATCTCTAAGAAGAGATGTGGAGACTACATGCCTCTGAAATGTGTTACAATGAGGTTTGAATACATATTTGTTATTGAGATATAATGGAAAACACTAAACATCCAAAAACCTAACCCTAAGACACGAAGCGCCAAAACTATGGGCCCCATTGGGGTAAATTGGTACATCAACTTCCAGGGGTCGTAACTTTGGCATATGATCTTTGTTTGACTATCATAGTAGCTCATTTTTAATATCTCGAAGATGATGTCAAAAGAATGTTGGCTAGCCCATTTTGGGATATAATGGTCTCTCTGATTTCCCTAAAAATGTTGTTTAGGGCCTCAAAACGGCTCTAGAAGTTCAGGGCTCGAGAAACTGCCAGAAATAGTAAATTGTGCTACAATTAAGGAACCCAAAAAACTGAAAGAGATAGTGTTGGAGTCCAAGTGGAATAGGCAGGTGGCCACCAATATCCAACTGGATCGCCAGCCATGCTAAATACAGTAAACTATGGTTAACAATCATAGACCATGGTAACCATACATAACTATGGTTAGTCATAGTAAACGAAATTGATCACCATGGTTATACTATGGCTGATAATGTGTAATTATTGTTAAACATCACCAACTATTTTTTTACTATGGTTAATGATTGTTTGACTACAGTTGAACATGGTTGACTATGGTTGTTTATTTTGACTTTTGAAGGATTGACTATATTTGACTATGGCACCAAGTTGAATATTGTTAAATATAGTCAATGTAGGGTTGACAAAATTTGACATTTAAAAATTGTCTACCAAGTTTTGACGACATTTATCTAATGTGGTTTGATAATGATTGACAGTTAATATTAATATTAAAATTAAAATAATCATGAAAAACATAAACCTAGTAATAATAATAAACTAAAAACTACAACATAATAACAAACTTAAATCTAAATTTAATAACAAAACACATTATATTATATTAAAACCAAACCTATTTTTTTATAAAACCTAACCACCTACATATTAAAACTTTGAAAACATAAAAAAGTATCACAGAATTAAAATAGTCTAATATAATAAACATTTTACTAAATACAAAACCATTATGGTTTACCATGATTTACATTATTTTATAATCTCATATTACACTAAAAAAATTACAACATTCATTGCCATATTCTTATGAAATCATTTCATATGTATAATATATAAAGATTCTTATAAAATAAATATATATGTATAATATATACAAAGTGTCATATTATATTATATTAAAACACATAATTTTATATTTAAAAGTTAAAAATTGTCATTTAAAACATGTCATCAAATGAAAAGTTAAGTGTTACAGCTATGCCTCCAAAACTCCAACAATCGTTCAAGAATATATCTACAATATATGTACATAGTAACATAGTAACCATTTTAGAGTGGGTTACAACTATGGCTGCAAAAGTACACAATATATATATAAATATATATAAATATATATATATACAAGGTTTTATTAGATGACATAGACATCAAAACTATATCATACTATATTGACACTAAAATTTAAACCTAAATAATTTTTAGGGTGTGGTATAACTATGGCCTCAAAAGTTCTACTCCATTGCAAGACACATGTTTTAATGGGCATGGCTATTTAAATTGTAACAAATATTTTAGAGTAAGAGGCACACATTAATATCAATGTTAATAGTAATATTAACATTAATGATAATAGTAATATTATTATATTAACATTAATATTAGTATATATCATATTGATTACTATATGAAAAAAAAAATGTTGTTATTTATATTACTTGTATTAAGGCTTCAATGTAATAATTTTAATAAATAGTCAATAGTATTCATATTCATAAATTATGGTTTTATGTATTAGTTAATAATCAAACTATTAATACTTCATGTGGTTTAATAAATTAATAAATGATTAATACTTCATGTGGTTTAATAAATTAATAAATGATTAATACTTCAATGTTTAATAAGATTGATTTATTAATGTTAACCATTAATGATTATGTTAGCCACATTAACAATCTCACCTAGTTAACAAAAATATTAAATTGTTACATTTAATAATATTATTACATAAATAATTATTATACGAAATTATTAAGAATATGTTAACCTTATTATTAATAACATTAATGTTATATTGAAAATATTATATTTTGTTAATGTTGTTGTTAATGTCTAAAATGTAACTATTATGAACATTATTTATGAATATTAATGATAATACATAAATATTATTAATTAAGTTTTATTAATGTTAATATTATAGCTTAGTTATTATTAATATTATTAATATTTCTAATAATGTGTAATCTTTTTACATATTAATATATGTGTAATATTTGTATTTATAGATAATAATATATTAATAATAAACCTAATTTTATAGCACATATTTATTAAGCTTATTTTATAAAGTTTATGTTACTAATAATATATTTATTGATTATGATTTAATATACTTGTTAATATTATAGGGTGGAGTTATGCTTAAATATGCTCATTTTTATTCAAAGGTAAAGATTCCTAGTACTTATTATCTTAATTAATTGTTTTTTAATATTTGTATTCTTAATATAAAATTTACTAATTTTATTATTATTGTATTATTATTGTAATATCCAAAGAGACCAAACTTTCTTTATAAAAAATCTTCAATCACTCAAAACAAAGAGTTGTTTACTACCAGCTTTATAAGGTATGTATGTACCTTGGTTAGTTTTAATTAAACCTTAGTAAAAAACTCAAAACCTAAATTTGAAACTGATTTGGCTATTTTAATTAAACCTTAATTTAAATCTCAAAACCTCAATTTGAAACTGATTCGTACATTATGTTAGTTATTCTATATCAAGCGTATTGCATTGAAATTTTATTAGATTATAATTTTGCAAGAAGAGTTGTAGTGTACATTGGCTAAATTCTCATAGGAAACTTCACTTCAATCTAAAACTCAAAACCTAGATTTTAAACTCGTTCCTGCACTATGTGAGCTATTCTTTAACAATTGTACTGCATTGCAATTCTATTGCATTAAAACTTTTCAAAACTAATTGTAGCTTACAGTAGCTAAATTCTCATAACAAACTTCAACAAGAACCATTTGGAAGAACATAAGAACATTATTACATGTGGTCATAGGCATATTAAACTTTCTTTTATTAAGATGATTTTAAATTTATTTTATTAATAATAAAAATAATAGTTTTATAAACCTTGTTGTAGTTTTAATATTTGTATTTGTAATTAAAAATACATTAATATTAATAATAAGATAACATATATATTTTTAATATTAAAATAAAATTTATAAAATCTGTACGAAATTTGAAAAATACAACATTCACTCATATTTAGATATTAAACTTTCTTTTTTGAGACTATTTTAAATTTATTTTATTAGTAATATAAATAATAGTTTTATAAACGTTATTTTAAGTTTAATGTAGTTTTAATATTTGTATTTGTAATTAAAAATACATTAATATAAATAATAATATTAAATATATATTTTTAATATTGAATTAAATTTTATAAAATCTGTATGAAGTTTGAAAAATACAACATTCACTAATATTTACATATTCAATAAAAAAGAATTCAACCGATGTTAATTGTGAATGTTGTGTGATAATTAAATTAAAACATAATATAACATTAAGTATTCAAAACAAAACTGTTGTTGAA
Organism: Pinus taeda; assembly: GCA_000404065.3. NCBI lineage: Eukaryota > Viridiplantae > Streptophyta > Pinopsida > Pinales > Pinaceae > Pinus > Pinus taeda. The sequence continues at coordinate 7,924 of APFE030829427.1, read as the reverse complement.
CATGCTAATGTATTTATCATTGTTGATACAAAGAATATTGAGATTCAATGTGATTTTGGAAGCTCATATAGTGGCTTTAACTATCCCCCCCATCAGTCTCAGTTCTCAAATACCTAATTTATCTATTATAAATCATGGATTTACCATGGTTTATACAAGGAATATTGAGATTCCATGTATTTTGGAAGCTCATATGGTGGCTTTAACCATCCCCCCATCACTCTCAATTCCCAAATACCTAATTTGTCTATTATAAATCAAAATGTACGTGAAATCCTTAGAAATACATCACAAAATTTTAGACAACAAGGGTAGAGTTATTATTACAACATAAATGAAGATAAAATACAATGCCTTAGACATTATATGTTATACAACGTGTCTTTCTAGTGCACCTTAGAAAAGGCAATATAGGTCCTTCTAGATCCTAACTAGAGCATTTGCCATCTACAATTTTTGGTCAACAATATTGTAGGTTTTCAAGGCATCTCTTCAAGCTCACCAAGCTGTCTTAGATGCATCAAATGTTACACTAAAAGCTATAATCACACCAACAATCTCACAATTTGAAATCACATTTTCTGATGAGAGGTCACAAGTTCAATTCTCTGAAAACCCTCGAGGTCAAGCTCCATGGTTGAGCCGACAGGAAGTGATCCCTTCATGTGGATCTTCATGTTATAAATATTCTATGGATGTAGTGGTCACGAATCTCTGGAGTCCATGGACAACATAGAAAAAAAGGGCTTAAGTTATATCAAACCCAACAAATTATAACTCAAATAATATCAAGGGTGGAACTCCATTGATTTTGGTGTGAAACTAAATGCAATCAACTTGATGGTTAATAATTTCACATAAAATAACCACAAGCCATTAAATATCAAACAAATAGGGAATTTTTTCTTGTTGGAGGAAGGAACTTGACTAAGAAACAAGAAACCCAAGTCTACTCAGAAAGGAGGGAGAAATGGCAAAAAAAAATCATTGGAAGACATCCTTTCTTAGGAGGCGTGGAATCACTTTGAGAAGTGCAAAAATATATGCAGATGAGAGAAGAAAGCATTGGAAGAAGATGAAGAGAAGAGGGATAAGGTGAAGGCTTCAAGGCCTAGGCATGGTAAGACAAAAGGGGAATTCCTACTTTTTTGCAGCAAAAATAGCTACGATGTTAAGAGGTTATTTGATATACATATAGTATACCTATATGACAATAGTTTTGGTTTTCATAAAAAAGTAAATTTATAAAGAAACTCCCTTATCACCACTTCTACATAATAGTTAAAGTGAATGTGGTAGAAGAGAGTAAAAAATTATAACTTATCAAGAAAGTGAAGGCCATAGATGAGAACATCCAAGTCTTCACTAAATCAATGGTGATATGAATATCTTGACTAAGTTTTATTTGGAATTTTCTTTTACAAATCATGCCATGTTTTTTAGAAGTGTGATGTATGGCCTACTGGGCTTGTAACCTCACTCCCATGAACTCGGGATGTCTAGATTGTCACACTTGTGACAACATTATGTTCGTTTATGGATAATATTCCCTATTTATTTTAATTGGAACATATCATTCAATGAACTTGTGACCACAGTTTGACGAACCTCGAGTGTTCGGATCGTCACATTTATGACAACATGATGCTGGTTTTTAAAGAGAAAAAATATATCCTATTCGTTCGAATTACAATGTAGTATTTTTTGAACTTGTGATTATAGCCCATTGAACTTGGGAATATCGTATTGTTGTACTTGTGCACATAATTTGAAGAAGTTGGGACGTTTTTTCATTAGGTTTGTGGCAACAACAACTTCTTACGACTAATTCATCACAAGTTTGATGATATGTCTATCAAATGTCCATCACATCTATGACAAAAAGTCAATGATTATGTCATTATACTAGTGATGGGATTTGGGTCACAAGTGAGAAAAACACTATGATGTGTAAATACGTTGAATGTATGACGAAAATATGTGGTTACCAATAGTATGATGAAATTGTTTCGATGAATATTCCATTTATTAGGTGTTGGAAGTCTGATGGTGTGTCATCAAAATATTGTCTAAACAATATTGGAAAGTATACTTATTTTTAGAAATGAGGAGGTGGAAGTAGATTCATTATTTGGAAGAATGTATTGGCAATATCAATGTCATACCCTAGTTCATTATGTTCGAATGCATGTACCAATATTCCCTCCATGGCATGGGTATTAGATACAAAATCATCCATACCAATCTCTATAGAGTTTCCTTCATCCTTAACATGTGAAGAACTTATGTTATTATAGACGTTATGAATTGGTGATTTTGAATGTAGTGGAAATTAAATAAGTGGTTGATTCAACCATGCTTGGTATGTTTCCCCTATGATATTTTCTCATTTAATAACATTTTCTTGATTTAAAATCATATTGCCATGTAATAGTACATGGTATTTAAGTTTCTCTTCATTAGAATCGTAATTGTTAAAATATTGAACATCACATCAATATTATTAGTAAGAAAATACATTTATTATGTTTAAACATTGCACCAAACATTTAGCAGAAGCATGGAATTTCTTAATCATTTTTTATTTTTGCCCCAAGGGGACATCTAGAGGTACACCCAATGAAAGGAATTTTTTATGACCAGGTGGTCTACACAAGTTATAGCTTATTGAAAAATCATCACGAGTAGACAAACTTTGTATTGCATACACAAATACAAATCATAAAGAACTCTTTGTCAATGAAGTGTTCCTGAAAGTAATAATTTGCACTAAAAATGAGGACTTATACCTATTTATGAACCCTTTTGTTTGTCCCATGAATTCATGGATGACAACAAATATATGATAGGTTTTTGTTGTTAAAGTTTCTATAAACATAACCATCCATGCAGATACTATACAGAAAAATGTTATAATTGTATTTACCAATATTCAAGTAACTAGAGTGACTATATAGAGGACCGCAAAATGGCATACATGTTCCTTTATTGTTTTTGTGGAATAGATATATGTGAAAGGGTGAAGAACCCAAAATTTGCAACACCTATTTTAGACATGGAAATCATATGAATATTACCATAAAATGAGTTTCGATTTCAATATTGGGCATTGGCATGGAAGATGGCAAAGAACATATAAAGCACGCTACCTTCTAACAATTGAAGTGACTTCTGTGTGTACCTAGATATTTCTGCTCTCAACTCATACAATTTTTTCAATTGTAATGCCCCATATTAATAGATCAAAAAATAATATTTCTAATAATAATAATAATGAATATTAATGTATAAATACATGATGATGATAATAGTAATAAATAAATAAAATAACAAATAATAAAGAAAGATAATAATAGTAAATAAATAAAATAATAGATAACAAAGTGAAATCTCTAATAGGTAAATAAAAATAAGCTATAAAAATAGTAAGAATAAGTTAATAGAAAGTAAACATTAATAAATTAAGAAAAAAATTGAATTAAGAAAGCTTAGGAAAAGAAAAATAGAAGTTGGCATCGTGTCACATAGATTCCCATCCAATCCTCATTCTATTTAATGGATGAAAGGTAGAATATAGCCATTCATTATTTCTAGAGAAGAATGTTGAAGAAAAAATATAAACTAGCTATAATAGTTGATTGAGGGCTCTCAGGTGGCCAACTCTATAAAGATTCTATGCAGTTGAGCCTACAATTGGATGGAGAGTCATCTCCAAAGTGCTGTTGTGGCCAACAAGATCCAAGAAGAAAAACAAGTTCAAAATATGCAGTAAGAGATATCTTCGCTTTACAAATAAGTCTTTACTTCTCATTTTTTTGTAACTTATATTGTAATGAGTTGAATATTTCTATTTTAATTATTAATTATTTCTGATGATTGCATTTTGTATCAAATCTCGATTCAAACACTTAGAACCTATAGGATCTTCACGTTAACCTTTTTTGTTATTAGTTTTATTTTAATAAGATTAATTTACATGATAAATTAATTTGACCATTGATATCTCGTAAAAGAAAACATTATAAGATGAATTATGAAAATGGGAAAAGAAGAAGAAGATTTTATATTAATTATTTAACTAAAATCACGTAAATAAATTATATATTCTGCATTATTTTTGTTCATCACAAATAAAATTCATACCCCATTTCAAGAATTTTAATATTACATCACTATAAATAAGATATATTGATTTTGACAATAATAATCAATGTGAAATCCTAGATCAAATCATTTTAATTTTAAATATTAAAATTAAAACAAATTAAATGACATGGAATAACTTCCCTATTATATTTTAGAAAAAACAAAAAAAACCAAAGAAACCTATAGAACATACGTTGTGGTTTGTGTTTGAAAGATAAAATCCAATCCCTAGGTCAACCAATTTAATTTTTTCTCATAAGAAGTGTACTGAAGAAATTTAAATCAAAGTTTTAATTGGATGCTCTTAATTAACAAACAATTACTTCTTCCATTAGTTTATGACCAGCCAAAAAATAATGTAAGCCTAAAGCCTAAAACAATGGCTCAATACCAATGATGGTAGCTCAAGACTTTCATTAAGAGCTAGAGACCTTAATGTTTTTGTCTCTTAGTGGTCTACATGCTTTAAAAGAGGCAGATTGGAACGTTATTTATGATATATGGAAATAAATGAAAAACAGAAAGCCTTTTCCATTGGACAGATAGATTATATTTTCAATGATGTAAATCCAAATACTTCTGAATATCATCAAATGAATAAAAGAAACATATGATTATATTTTTAAATGGAATTTGAGAAAAATGTTTTCTTATTTACTATGTTTTATTGAGATTTCATTGTGATTTTAATGTAGATAGCTTTTAAATTGTTAAGATTTTAAAAATTTAGGACACTATTTCATTTTGACATTCTTTTTTAATAACCTTTAATATTTATTGGTTTAGATGAATATATATTATTTCATTTGAAATTAAGACCATCTCTTCAAACTTAAATACTACTCAATAGAGAGCCCCTGCCAAAACAAAATGGAAAAAGAAATTGAAGAAAATTCAAAATGTTATTGAAATATAATATTAATTAACAACAAAATAGAAGCAAATTTTGATCATTTTTAAACAACTAAAAAGGACCCATCATTCTAGAAAGGCTCCATGGACCTGACATCAAATTTTGTTAGTTTTTGTAATATATTGTTAATGTATTTTGTAATTGTTCTCCTCATAATAAGATTAGTATGCTACTAGTGTTTCACATGAAGCTCATATCGTGATCATGGTAAAATGGAATTGTAATGTATCCATGTAAAATGAAAACTATAATGTATCTATAACTTAATATGAATAGAAAGATATAAAATATTTTTTCTTCTGAGAAAAGAATTTAGAGAACCACTGAGAATTAATTTTTGGGACATATAATTCAAAATATACAAATTGATAGAGCAATCAAAAATATGTCTTCCTATAAAATTGGTTAACCTTAGGAAAAAATACATATTGTAGTGCTCCTTTTATTTCAATTGAAATGGGCCATGAACCATGATGTAAATGATGTGGCATTATTGGATTAATAAACTTATAAGAAATGAAAAAGGAGGATTTAATTTTTCCTTGCCTTAAAATGGATATACCTCAATTTTTTCCTCCATTTTCTTTCTTGTTTGGAGTGTAGATTTTATCTCAAGTTGTGGCACATGGTGGGAGGCATTAATCTAATAAAAGTTTAGCCACACATGATAAATCTTCATCTCTAGTTCATTCAAGCTTCACAGACAATCAAGTCTCCCATTATATGATGTATCACTCTATGTCATTAGTATTTATAAGTGTCATGTGTTTATTATTGGTAAATTAATTAATAGTAATAAGATTTTGGATTTTATATATGGCAATAAAATTTATGTCATTAAATAAATGAGAATATTTAGTGTTTAAAAAAAGTGTAGATTATTGGTTAAATTACATATAATTTTAGAGACATTTTAAGTTATTAAAAAAAAAATTATGACAAACTTTTATGTAAAAAGTAAAATAAATTTATATTTATTTTATTTTAAGTGAACAAATATTTTGATATAAGTATGAGTAAGTTTAATACAATTCATCAAGTATTTATTTTAGTAGTAAGTTTTGGAATGTGTTGATGGAAATTTTAAAATATTAGTGTTATGAATGATAAATAGTTAAAAACAATGGATGTAATCTAATTATAATACATAATTTTGTAATGATTCTTGTTCATGAAATTAAGATTATGGTATTAATATTAAAATTAAAAATAATATATTAATAAGTATATTGGAAGTTAAATTTCATATAGAGGTATATATTTTAAAATTATGATAGTTACCTAATAAATTTAAAGAGTGTGATTTAATTGAGTATGTGAGAAAGATAAAAAAAGATTTTTATAATTTGAAAATTAGTCAGGAATGTCATTTTGTTAGATATATTCAATTTAGATTTTACTATGATTCATGATTTTTTTGGCATAATAATGTTTTAAATTTATTTATTGGTAGTATGATCTTGTAGTTCATAACAGTGAGTAACTTTTCATAATTTTGGAAACTAGGGTTGATTGAAGGATAATTTCTTATTAACAAATTTATATGTTATTATGGCTTAATTTACGTTTCATATACTAGAAAAGAAAGATAATAGATGAGGGATCTTCTTTTGAGTATGGCATAGCCTCTTGTTGGTCATGAAATTGGAAATAAGCAAGAAAATGCATATCAAAATTATCACTTAAGAGATGTATTTCAACATTCCATGGTGGTATTATGGTTTAGGAAGGTGTTGTATTGGATGTAAAACTTGATATTTTATTTTATTTTGTATTTATTACTATAAATTTTAAATGTAAGGATAATGATGTTGTATTCTTATAATGCCATGTCGATTATTTTCCATGATATTATGATGTTATTTCGTCTCTCTCTCTCTCTCCCCCTCTCTCTCTCTCTCTCTCTTGCTCCTACTCCCCCTTTCCCTCTCCTACTATCCCAGTTTCTTCCCCCTCCCTCCCTCACTCTCCCACTCTTTCTTCCCCTCTTTTCTCTCCCTCTCGCTCTCTCCCTCTCTCTTGCTCTCTCCCTCTCTCTCCATGTCCTCCATTCATCCTCTCTCCCATTCTCTCCATTTTCCTCTCCCTCTCCCTCTCCTAGGCCCCCTTTCGCGACATAGACCGATCCTCCTCTTGTGCTCTCTCCCCATCTCCATATCCCTCCCCTACCTCTCTCTCTCTCTCCCTCTTTCCCTACCTCTCTCTCCTTGTCTATCTCACTCTCATTATCTCCCTCTCATTACCTATCTCAATCTCTCTCTATCTCTCTCCCCCCCCTCACCCTCCTTCTCTCCCTATCTCTTCTCCTCTCTGTGCCTCTCAGCCACTATTCCTCCTTCCCTCCATCCCTCTCTTTCTCCCTCTCCTCCCCTCCATATATCTCTCCCTACCTCCCCCTCTCTCTTGCTCCCTCCCTCCCTCTCCCTCTCTCCCTCTCATTCTCTCTCCCTCCCTCACTCTCCCCCTCCTACCGCCCTCTCTCTCCTGCTATCTCCCTCTTCCTCTCCCTCTCCCTCTCCCCCTCCCCCTCTCTCACCCTATTTTCATCTCCCACCCTTGCCCTCTCTAATTCTCTTCCCTTCGCCCTCCCCCTCTCCAGTGCTCTCTCTCGTTATCTCTACCAATCGTCCCCCTCTCTATCTCCCTTCCTCTTTCTTACTCACCCACCCTCCTCCTCCTAATCCCCATCTCCCTTTCCCCCTCTCTTAGCCCACATATCTCTTTCTTTACCCCTTTTCATCCTCCCCCTCCCTCACGCTCTACCTCTCCCTATCCTCCTCTATCCCTCCTTCTCTCTCCTCCTTCTCCTCCCTCCCTCTCTCTCTCTCCTCCTCTCTCCTCCTCTCTCTCCACCTCTGTCTCTCC
>APFE030829424.1:0-13759 GCA_000404065.3 Pinus taeda | reverse complement strand
ATGAGAGGTAGTCGTAACTGACTAATTTCTCATGATTTTTGAATAGTTCACTTAGCACTCATTGCATCGGGTGATGCTCATAGGGGTGAAGAAGTGGGATTGAAACTAGTGAAATGAATCACATAGCGTTAATCATCACTTCCGAGGCTTGCACCCGGTAACCAGGACTTCCCGGGAGGTCAAACCAAAAGGCTAAGAAATAGAGAGTAATAATAGTTAAAATTTAACGACACAAATTAATAAATAAATAAATAGAAAACAAAGGTTAAAGGTCAAAACAAAGGACTAAGAAAACTAAGGGAAGAATAATTAATAAATTAGGAGATTATGAATAAATTAGAAGAAGATTAATAAATTAAGAGTCTAAGATGAATACAATTTTACATAAAAAGAATTAATAAATAAATAATTAGAATTAGACGTCAAATGGAAAGACTAAGAAATAGGGTTAATACTGATAAATTAATGATATAAGAGGAATAAAATTGTAAATAAAATTAATTAATGAATTAGTAAATTAGAAGAGAAACTAATAACCATAGATTAATAAAATTTTGAATAAAATCAACTAGCATTTGCACCAAATGTTGCAAAAGAAACGCCGTAAGGCATAAATTGAGGAACAATTACTACATTTTTTCAAAATGAAAAAATCACTGAATTAATCGCGCGATATTACCGAGAAAATGAAAAAATCACGATTTTTTTATGTTATCGTGATTTTCGCAACACTGAAATCAACACACTAATACCAAACAAACACCTAGTTCCATAACATCTAGAGAAGCAAGAAGATGAGAAGAATGCTATACATCTAAGAATAGTTAGTCACAACAGACTAAGTAGAATGCAATTATTGTTAGAATAGATCTAACAATGAACCCTTTAAAAAATTTATACCTTGGAGAAAAAGGATCCACACAGCTCTGGAGCCCTATACCATCTTGTGGCAACATAGTCCTGCACTTCATCAAATATATACATCTTAAAAATGGGAAATTTACTAACTAAAGTACAACAACCAAAATCAAACAGAGAATTCAACAGAAACCCTGTCAAACCAGATATAACAATATAGCAACTTATTAGATTTGGATCTGTATAATATAGATTTAAAATAATATACCGTCATTAATAAAAAACCCACTGTTTATCTTGATCCTGCCATTAATAAACAATTCTAGATCTACTTTCCTACGCTCAGTCATAGAGAAACAACACAAACCCATGGCCAGCAAGGCCTGCGAGTGCCTGATATCTGCATGCCAGAAAAACAAGAAAAAGCGCGAAAATTGTCCTTTCGGCCCCTGGACTACCCGTCACTCACTGATCTTCACTGTACTCGATCGCAGGGGAAATATTGAAAAGAAATCCACATTGGGATTTGGGAACTAAGGGTCTTAAACAGACGGGTAGTTGAGAATGCGCAGCCCTCCCTAATTCTGTTATCCCGTAACACATGCCACCCACCTGTCTCCTTACTTAAATCAAGGACACAGACAATTGCGTTGAAGAATTTAAATCCGACGGACAGTTCATCATTCATGGAGGTTAAACCATGTCAAAGGAAATAATCGAATCAATTTTGAATAGCGTTTCAACTGTGTTTAGGCTTATGTCAGAGCTTGAAGGCAGAGTTGAGATGGTTTCAAAATTACTCCACCTCATCCAATGCCATGCTTCCTGCTCCATGAAACGATAATGAAACAATAATCTGAACTAAAACATGCACAATTAAAGTAATCCACAATCTACACATCATGGATACATTGACTAGATTACATTTGCACATTTTATAATATTAAAAGAGAGAAATGCATGAAATTAAATTTTAGACATTGAAGAATTTTCTTAATGCATGATAAGGAAAACACATACATATGCATCTGTGTAATTTGGAGGTCCGATCGGTCTAAAACTATGGTTTTGGTAGCCTTTAACCACCAAACTAAAAACAAAGAAGATGTCGATAATTATGTTCATGAATAAATAAGTAAATAACAACCAGTAACTATGTTCTTGACTACATAACTAAAAAACATCCAGCAAAGTGAAAGTTGTTGGGTGCAAACTCCACTTCAGTTTTTTCCCTATGAATCGTGGAGATAGTGCCTATAACAATTTCCTGACCCATTTCAATGCCTTTATTTGCCATTAGAAACACCATGAACGTCTGATTGTTCATGTATCCTGAGTTCAAAACAATTTTTTACAAGAGCTTAGTTGTCTGTAAAGTTCAAAACTTGTACTCAACTCAGATGCATTGTCCCCTCCATAATGGAATGCATCATGGATTCAAATCGCTTCATCCTTGGAGGGATTAGTTGTTTTCCAGAGAATATTATTCAAAGAAATCATAAATGCATCCTGGAAAACCTTAAATATTGAATCTGTGTCACCATAGACCAGAGGAGGCATAATTTTCTGGAATATGGTCTTTCTCATTTCCTTCCTCTGTTACTCTGGGATTTTCTGAAGAGCCTCTATCAACTAAATTATTTGTAAAGCAGTACATCATTAAAGTTGTACATTCTGCCATCAATGTTCTCAATTTTTAATTGTTGACAACCCAGATACAGCTGGATTGCAACATAACCAAAATTTAACGGTAAGGAAACAGCATGTGCGCACTCAGGGTGGGGTTTCAGAACTCGAGAGATAGTGCTGTCAAATGCCTTTAAAATGGAGTTGTCTGTGAAGGTATCCTCACTATCGGGAAATTTCAATAGAAACTTCTTTAGAGTGGGAGTCGATCTGTGATTTGTTTGGGTGTATTTTGACTAATAAGATTTTGAGTTAAAGTTTATTTCATCATCATGAAGGAGGGCACTGCAACTTTCATAGACATTTTGTTGGCCATACTTCTGCCTCCTCTGGGAGTTTTTCTCAAATACGAGTGCCATGTGAGAGAACTTCATCCCACGGAAAAAGCCTTTAATCGCCTTTTAAAATTTTTGGTTCCGGCATAAAGATTATGTTCATCATTTTAGATCATAATTGATGGGTTTGTTGTTATATTGTGACAGGCTGAATTCTGGCTATGTCTGCTGCTGACACTTTTTGGGTACTTACCAGGAATAATATATGCCATCTATGTTCTCACCAAGACAGATTGAGAGTGGATACTCTATTTTTTGGAGCCTGGTGCCATGTAAATCTTGTTTTGATGTAAACAGAACTGAAATATTTTATTCACTTGTTTGTTTATGCATCTGCTGCTGCTGTTTTAAGCAGAGAGCCCACTGCATTGAGCAGTATGTTTGTTTTCTTCATTTCTGTAAATGATATTTCCAGATTCATACCAGGATCATTTATTATTATTTTATGAGATATTATATACTTGCAAATATACAATATACAATTGAGATTGATGCTAAAGGCTTAGCAATCAATAGATTGGTCTTCACATGGTTTTTCTAATGTAATTATAAATACATGGAAACAAATCTTTCAATGTTTTGAAATCTAGTTTTGTGTAGATTACGAAATAATTTCTGTTTTCATTTTAAGGAACCAAAAGATGATTTTAACCACACAATAGAATAGAAACAAACAAACAAACAAAAAAACCAACCAAATGATGATTTAGGTAAGAAGGGTCTTGCTATGGTCTTCCTAAGCCATGAATAAGGGATCCTTCAATTGAAAAATGCATCCTTAAGTTGTGGAAGCCATTTGTTAGATCCATATTGAGTATTTGTTCTATTTCTTTCCCCATTTACAGTGAAAAAGCAGCAATTGATCTTTTTGTTTCCCCACTTACAGTGAAAAACTATCAATTCTTTAGTGCTGTCCATGTTCCAGTGGATTTGAGTCCTAATTATCAAACTTCACCATTTAATAATTTACTACATTCACTCTTTCTAAAAGTCACATTCATAAACGAAATAATGATGATAATATGGTTCAACCTCCGAGCTACCTTCTAAGTAGCTCTAGGGTGCTAAGTGCAAGGAGGGCCTTGAGTAGCTAGAGTACAGAGCTTCCCCTGATATGTTCACATGGTTTAGGAAATAGATAGGTCTCATTTGTGCATTGAAACTCTATTGTATTGACCTCAGAGAAACCATTTGCTCCGAAATTCCTGGTATTTTGAGATTGTGATATTTTGACATTAAAATATCTCAATGTATATCTAAATGTGATAGTAAGATTTTTCAAGTCAACCCTTTCAATGTTGAAGTGTTTAAATAAGCTTGTATTAAAAGGACATGAATATTTATGCAATGTCATTAGAAAACATATAATATAATATTGACAATAAAAGATCATAAAATAATGTGTTGTTTTGTGTCTAAATCTTGGTCTCAGGTCTGCCAACACTATGTAGTCTTACGGATCACATCCTTAAGTATCACTAGAGTGCTATCTATCTTGGATCTATTAAAGCACTCACCATTGATTCAGCAACAAGCTACTCGGAGGGCAACATTTCAGAGCAGTCACTTCCCACTTGATTAGAAAGAGAACAGAGCTTCCCCAGATAGGTTCACATGGTTTAGGGAATAATCTGTGCATTGGAACTCGATTTTATTAATCATCGAACTGTTCTCACACATAGTTTTAAGAGGATCTACACTTTGCAATGGAACCATTTGACAAGTTTTCACATAATCTCCTCAAACACAGAAAACGAGTTTGGGAACTCGTTTGTATTGACCTCAGAGAAACCATTTGCTCCGAAATTCCTTCCTCTGTTACTCTGGGATTTTCTGAAGAGCCTCTATCACATTTATATTCTTTTCTTCAACTGTCTCTTCTGCTATGTAAACTGAATAGGAGCTCTCATTAGCAGGAAGATGCCATAGATACTTATAATATGCTGTAAAGGGATTGAACAACACAGGAATGCACCCAGCTATAAGAGCATCGAACAGGGATCTCCGAGTAGGGCTATCACCAGGAGGCTGAAGGCAGAATTCGGATTGCATGAAGAGCTTCACTGTGTTTTTGGGACGTAGGCAAACGTAGGAATTACAGTTCAAAAAATTGTAACTCCCTGGTCTGCCTAAACACTGTTCAATGAGGACAGAACGAATGGATTTTGTATTGTTGCGTCTTGGGAAACCTGCAAAGCTTATTAGATGGAGTCTCTGGCTTGTCCTGATCTGCCATTGCCATTGCCAAATATCTTCATCAGAATGAGGATGGAATAAAATACAAGCATCTAAGTATTTAAAGTGCAGTTGAGATTCAACAGTCCATTGTTAGCACAGTAAATGTGAAAGGAATCATACCATCGTGGGTTTTTGGGTTCGTCAAGGATGATCTGAGTTCAACCCACTAGAGCTTTCTCTAGATCGATGGTCGCATATAGTCTGTTACCTCCTTTTCCAAACCACACAGTCTCTTCAATGCCTTGAATGAACTGTAACCACAAACACAAACAATAATAAAAAAAAGACCTCTGATTGTTCATGTATCCTCAGTTCAAAACAATTTTTTATGAGAGCTTAGTTGTCTGTAATGTTAAAAACTTGTACTCAACTCAGATGCATTGTCCCCTCCATAATGGAATGCATCATGGATTCAAATGGCTTCATCCTTGGAGGGATTAGTTGTTTTCCAGAGAATATTATTCAAAGAAATCATAAATGCATCCTGGAAAACCTTAAATATTGAATCTTTGTCACCATAGACCAAAGCAGGCATAATTTTCTGGAATATGGTCTTTCTCATTTCCTTCCTCTGTTCCTCTGGGATTTTCTGAAGAGCCTCTATCACATTTATATTCTTTTCTTCAACTGTCTCTTCTGCTATGTAAACTGAATAGGAGCTCTCATTAACAGGAAGATGCCATAGATACTTATAATATGCTGTAAAGAGATTGAACAACACAGGAATGCACCCAGCTATAAGAGAATCGAACAGGGATCTCCGAGTAGGGCTATCACCAGGAGGCTGAAGGCAGAATTCGGATTGCATGAAGAGCTTCACTGTGTTTTTGGGACATAGGCAAACATAGGAATTACAGTTCAAAAAATTGTAACTCCCATGACCTCCACGATGACAGCGACGGCCAATTTAGGCCTTCGATCTCCGCCAACATTGGGCGGCAGGTACCGGATATCATTTTATCCTTCACTAGGCACCTCGCCCACAAGACTCCGCCAGCGCTTCGCTGGAGTCCGCGCAGAAGCCCTCGATGCGACGGTGGCCAAAAGGAGCAGCGTGCCAACAAAAGGTAAGGATACCGATGACCCAGTTCACCAGTTCTTGAAAAGGGATTACAAGTATGGCTTTGTATCAGACATTGAATCCGAGTCTATTCCCAAAGGGCTTTCTGAGGAAACCGTCAGGTTAATTTCAGCTAAAAAGAAGGAACCTGAATGGCTTTTGCAATTCAGATTCAGTGCTTACAGACAGTGGTTAAAAATGGAAGAACCCAAGTGGTCTGATAACCTTTACCCACCCATCAATTTCCAGGACCTTTGCTATTATTCTGAGCCTAAACAAAAAGAATAGAAGAAGAGCTTGGATGAGGTGGACCCTGACCTGCTTGAGACTTTTCAGAAGCTGGGCATACCCCTGACTGAGCAGAAGAGATTGGCCAACGTAGCCGTAGATGCTGTTTTTGACAATGTTTCCATTGCTACCACGCATAGGAAGACTCTACTACAGGCTGCTGGGGTTATCTTTTGTTCGATATCGGAGGCAGTTCGAGAGTATCCTGATCTGGTTAAGAAGTATCTTGGCAGGGTTGTGCCCCCTGCTGATAAAGGAGCCTCCGTAGTTATTAGTAGGTCACTTACAAAGTCTTCCTCTATCACCGCCATTGTTGATCTACTGAAACCCTCCTCCTTTACTTATTATGTGGTTTCTTCACTGTTAGACGGACGAGCTGCGCTGGGTAGACGGATGGGGTGCGCTGGGTAGACGGACTGGCTAGGTAGACAGATGGGTTGCGCTGGGTTTCACTGTTTTTTAATGAATTTTTGGACGGCAGAGAATTGTTGAATCGTCTAACAATAGATCTAATGGTTAAGATTAGGACAGGTAGACATTTAGGGGAGTTCATTTCAGAGGGAAACGCCTTACGACGTAAATATATTAAATCCTAATTTTACCCACCTAGTAGGCATAGGATCCTATAGAGACTTGATATAATGATATTATACCTTTCAAGTATAACAAATCACAATTCATACTCGTGTCATTACAAGACATGACAAACCAGCCACGTCAGCATAATTATTGGATAAGATCTCAATGATGTTGATGCAACAACACATATCTTGTACTTTTAGAAAATAAAACAACAGATATCTTGTAATGGCTTCTTCATGTGTTCATTCCGAATTAACAATGATGTGCAGGCAATATGTCGAAGAGTGGGTTCTCAAATACAAGGACTCGTTGCCAAATTCCTATTATTTGTTAGGAATGATTACGCAAGTTAAGAAAGGTGGAAACCTCTAAACGGGCAAAACATCCTTGCAAAGGATCAAAGAATCTGAATAGGTGCATTTAAATATCCTTGCTGGCAGAGTACCATTTGTCACTTGCTCTAGATGGTCGAATAGAAAAGAATCTAGCATTAAGAGGTTCCTTGTGTAACCAATGGATCTACTGTATTGGCAATCATGCACATAAACTCGCAGTAATCCCTGCACCAACAATGGAAGGAAGGTCCCTACCAAGTGCCTTGAATCATGGACTTAGATCTGAATTCTCCAAATTCACAAATTCATTACTTATGAAGATATCTTTTACGGAAAATGTGGACTATTATTTGCAAATATGAAGTAAAGTCATATACAGAGTTAAAACTGATAAACATGCCAAAACTGGATTGAAATTATCTATTAAATAGGCAAATATTTACTACATGTTGTAAAGATATATGATAAAGTTTATGGATATTTCACTCGCTTCCCGACTCTCCAAAACAATGATGGTAATAGCAAATGAATGTCAACCTACTATTGATGATACCCCGGTTACCTTCTATAACATATGTAAAATCATGGACCCAACATCTTTAGTTACCATTCAGCCCAGCATTACCTGGGTTCCTACTTAGAGATTGAAGCATCAGTGTTCGATGGAACCAAAGGAGTATGTGATGAAGCAGAGGATCCATTCAAGTATATGGTTGCAGACGTATGCGATGAACCATGATTTGGTGAGCCAGGATTGCTGGTGTATTCGGTGTTGTGGGTAGCTACAGAACTCACAAAAGTAGGTTTTGTGGGGTCTGCTAACATCATAGCGTCAGTTGAAAGCATCAAGTTGAATGTAGACAGTGATGCGCGGGCTTCTGTACAGAACAGTCCAACCTGGATGCATCTCAAGACTTGTTCCTGATCGCTGCAGGTTTTGTTTATAACTGGATCAATAACGTCCTCCATATTTCCTCTTTGGTATAGTCCCCATGCCTACATGACCACAACATATCTTCATATTGAGAAAATATATAGAGGGCCCGTAAAATTTAGCCATTAGTTTATGTTGGATTACAGAAGTTAATAGATACGGATTACTCTCATTAGGGCAATAACATGATCTGGATAATATAGATGTTGTTAATTGGAATTACAATGGAAGCAGTGCCTTACCCATTCTAAAAGGATCTGGGTTTCAGGTGATAATATAAAATCCATGTTCTTTCTTCCACTCATAAGTTCCAGAAGAAGAATCCCAGAGCTATATTCATCAGCTTTGGCAGACAAATGCTCATGCATAGCATACTCCGGTGCCATGTAACCACTGCAAATTACAAAATCAGTTTAGTGAAATCCTTTTCACACCAAAACTATACACCTGAGAAGAAATTAGTATAAGAGTGATGCGTGTTTGAAATTTTACCGAGTGCTAGCAACTCTTGTCCCAACACAAGTTTGATAGTCCTCAAATAGTCTGGCTAGTCCGAAATCTGTTATCTTGGGATTCAAATTTTTGTCCAGCAAAATGTTGTTTGCTTTAATATCCCGATGAATAATCTGGAGATGAGAATCCTCATGCAAGTAAAGAATCCCTCGGGTTACTCCAAGTATGATGGAGTAACTCCAAGTAATTGGGAGTAACGCTTCTACCAATCTGTATACAGCATTCAAGATATTGAATCATGATGACCACCTAAGTCTTTTTAAACATTTCAAGGATTGATTTTCATGATCTATATCAAATGTTTGAATCATATGTTTCAATAAAATGAGAGTGACATATTTTCCCATAAATTTGTACTCCCAATCTTGCAGGGCATCTAATTCAAATGGACCAAGACCTTCAGTATCCCCGGTTAAGTCCTTTTCTTCAAAAGACATCTTTGCCAAGGCTCGGCTAGTATATTTCTCAGTAAACAAGGCATATGGACCACCTGAACCATAAAACATTCTACAATTCAAAGCAAACATGTTAGAACTTATCCTTGTCTCCCTTCATACACATGCGCACACAGATTAACGATTAAGACATAATAATGCACAGAAAAATAAACACAATCAGGAAAACTGAACAATGAACAAGACAAGTGCCAGTCCGGAGTTGTGAGTAAGGCAGAGACGGTGATAAATTAGTACTACTTCCAAATTCTTTCTTGACAAATACTACCTACAAATGTTGATTGACCTACAAAGTTTACAAATATAAGCATATAAATATCGATAAGTTTTGAACAAAGACAACTAATATTATTTATCTCTAACCTAAAAAGTAAATGAGATCTTAAAGTTCCAATAGTGAAAGCATAACTTGAAACCCATATAATAAGTAACCGAACCACGAGAAAAGCTAAGAGAACCCAATCTGAAACTGAATAATGGTAAATAATCCATGTCATCCTCGTAGCAGATGTGCATGCATGAAAGATGATCCAAAATTAAAGAAAAAAACACATCCCTGAAAGATCCAAATCTATCATAACCTTTGATGCAAACAACATAAAATAATAATTAATCCCAAAAGAACGATTAAAGCGAAGAAGGCTTTGTTAAAAATATGTACCAGGTTCAAACAGATTCCTTCAAAACAAATAAAATCAAAACTACAAAAGGGAATGCACACCCCAACAGGAATTCAGTAACAGAAACACCGTAACTTACTTGGGGTTTTCTTCTTGCAATCAGCATCATAAAAAAACCATAGATATCATTTGTTTCCATAAACAGACACAGTTGAAACTAACATTTCCACAACTTTCAAATGGAGATCAAATTCACTGGAGTTTTTGATTTTCAGAGGCATGTGAACTCAAGTCACACAAGCTGGAAAATGGATGCCTAATAAGCATTAAGTTACATTTGAACCTCGAGGACCAGCACAAAAACAAAAGTAGAAATAGATAAAACAACCTTGACAATAAGCTAAGATCAATTAGTTCAATTCAATCTATACATATGACAAGAAATATAAATTAATATCAACAAGATATTTCAATGCGTCCAACATTCAACGTTACATGTTCAAAGACAAACACTTCACAAAACACAGCCACCCCACAATGAGGAAAAAAAATCAATCCCTTGAAATTAACCTAGCCAGAGACTGGAAAATTAACTAGCTATGAATGAAATATTCTCATCCAAATTCCATTCCGGGAATAATTAATGAAATAAGAACTAGCATACCCACAACACAGAAAAGCATACAGAACCCAAAACCCCATAATGTGATAGGCTCTAAAAGACACCCCACAATGAGGAAAAAAAAATCAATCCCTCGAAATTAACCTAGCCAGAGACTGGAAAATTAACTAGCTATGAATGAAATATTCTCATCCAAATTCCATTCCGGGAATAATTAATGAAATAAGAACCAGCATACTCACAACACAGAAAAGCATACAGAATCCAAAACCCCATAATGTGATAGGCTCTAAAACCACTGGAAATTAATCCGGCCAGGGACCCTCGGCAACCAAACAGGTATGTGACTATTACAATCCAAATGCCAAACAAAAACTAATTGAAGAAATAAGAAACACATATACATAACCCAAATAAACCACGATGCCACAGGGCTTAAAACCCTTGGAAATTAATCCATCCAGGAACTCTTAGGACCCAAACAGCTGTTGAAAAGAACAACTATAATAAAAAATTAATTAAAGAAATACGAAAAGAATACCCAGATTAAAGAAAAACAACACAGGTGCCCCATAATGTGACCGGCCTTACACCTCTTAAAATTAATGTAGTCAGTGACCCTTAGCAACCAAACAGCCATGAAAGACCACCTTTATTATTCAAATTCCATCCAAAGATAAATCACTGCAATAAGAAACAGCATACCCACTTAAGCAGATGATTTCCCTGTCAAATAATAGAAAGTTGAAGGACTACCTGGATTGGGCAATACATCATCGTGGGACGAGTGAATGCTTTTCAAATACCAAAATCCTTCTATGACCAGCTCTTTTTGAAATGCCCTAGGTTCCCCACACACACCTGGAAATTCAATGAAATCCAGGTTTCAATTCCTATTCAATTGCAGCTTTTTCAGCTTAGGCACCTTTTCTAGCCCTGTAAAATCTGCACTGGAGATATTTCCTGGCCCCCCACTGTTAGCTCTAGGATATCATGAAGCTGAGAAATCCATTTAGGAACCATACAATAATAAAGATAAACTATTTTAAGGCTTTCCATGGTTTCTGTTTCGGTTGGAAGATGAAACCTTACACTGGAGCCAACATTAGAAGATAAGCGTCCGCATCTTTGTCATGCCCTGACAAGTTCCCTCAACCTCAGTTGATAAACCCCATTTGCAAGCTCAAAGTTTAATAATATGTGTGAGTAGGGTCAATCCTTTGAGATCCCTCAATTGCAAGGCATTGGCACTGGCTGCATTTCCAACAGTGAACGTAACAAATATCAACTTCTAATCGAAAATGGGTTGCACGAAGGTCATCTGCGACTCTAAGAGCGTGGAAGGCACTCCAAGAGCGTGGAGTGCCTTCCAGGCATTAATCCAGAGGTTGAGCCAACCAGTTCCTCTTCCCTTGGATGAAATGGAAAGCCTAGAAGATCCATTAAAAACTGTCTGCAAAACCCTCGCTGTGATAAAAGCTCATCAACCTCCAAGCCCCTGGAGTGGGATGCCCAGAGACGGACGCACCCTGCTCAGCCAGATGTGAAGCGGCAAAAAAAACTGTGCAAAAAGAATATAAAAACTAACCTAAACTATATCCAACGGTTTGAACGTTTTAATCGTCTAACATCTGATCGAATGGCGCCAACAATGACACGTGACAATTGGGAGAGTTGATTTCATAGGGGAACGCCTTACGGCGTAATAAAGAATTAAAAGGAAAACAAAGAGAATAAAATGGATATATTAATAAATAAGGTTAATTTTAAATAAAATAGAAAGTGAAAAAGAAAAAGAGAAAATTATATTAAATTAAGAAAAAAAGGGGGAGGGGGAATTGAATAAACAATGATGGATTTGTGGGGGGATGAGGGGATTTGGGAGTGTGCTACTGGGAAATAATATGAAAGTTATAGGAAGAATTAAGGATATAAGATGGAGAAGGCGAGTGGGGATAGAGATTAATAACTAAGGAATTTAGCCGAGAAAGAAAGGGGGGTTTAATGATTAAGGAGTAGAGTGAGTCACCTCCAAGAATTGTTTAATTTGTTGCCATCTTCACAATAAAATTATTCGTGTGCTTTTCGATTTCGAGGGCTTCACAAATGATTTAAGTGGAATAGAAGGGAGCAGGGGCAAGGATTTTTGCTTGGTTAAGGCATATAAGGTGCTTAGTTTTATATGAGTGTTCAACAAGAACAATTTTCACAAACTGATTATGATTAGTATCGGCTATGTGTTCTTTCAATTGAGATTTAATTGATCTACATGTTTGACCTATATAAGAATTTTAGCATGAGCAAGTAATTTTATAAACCCCAGGGCATGACAATGGATCTAATTGATCTTTTAGAGATTTGAATAATTGATTTAACATCTTAAAGGGTTTGAAAAGAGTTTTAATGTTTTCCTTGGCTAATATTTTAGAGATGTGATCGTTGGTTTGTTTGATACAGGGAAGGGGAACCATAACTCGAGGGGGAAGGGTGGGGGGTTGCTTAGAGGACCATTGATCACATCTCTAAAAGATTAGCCAAGAAAAACATTAAAACTCTTTCCAAACCCTTTAAGACGTTAAAATTATTCAAATCTCCTAATGATCAATTGGATCCATTATCATGCCCTGGGGTTTATTAAATTCCTTTCTCATGCAAATATTCTTATATAGGCTAAATAAGGAGATCAATTAAATCCCAGTTGAAAGAACACATAGCTGATACTAATCATAATCAGTTTGTGAAATTTGCATTTGCTGAACACTCATATAAATCTAAGCACTTTATATGCTTTGACCACGCAAAATTCCTTGCCCTCGCTTCCTTCTATCCCACCCAAATTATTCGTAAAGCCCTAGAAATCGAAAAGCATCCAAATAATTTTAACCGTGAAGATGGCTACAAATTAAGCAATTTTTGGAAGCTGCTCATTTAACTCTTTAATAACTAAACCCCCCTTTCTTCCTTGATTGAATTCCTTATGTATTAATCTCTCTCCCTCCTTGCATTCTTCATCCTATATCTTTAATTATTCCTATAACTTTCATATTATTCCTGGTAGCGACCCCCAACTTCTTAATTTAATATAAATTTTCTCCTTCCCCTTTTCCTTTTCCCTTTCATTTTATTTAAAACTAACCTTATTTATTAACTTATCAGTTTTTTTGTTTGTTGTAAATCGATCTTCTATTCATTCTTCAAAAAAATGTACCTCATTAACAAAAACAAAGGTAGTC
>APFE030829419.1:0-35175 GCA_000404065.3 Pinus taeda | reverse complement strand
TCCCATCACACTTGATACCAAGCATGCGATAAGTGAAAAATCCAGCTCAAACTGCGAGGCTAAGGTCTCTCCCACTGCAGATCCAACAACTTGCTTATTTTTCTTCTTCTGCGGACAATTTTGTGGCATAATGTTCGTGGTAGTGACAGTGAAAGCACTTCACCTTGGACATGTCCTACTTCTTGCCTTTCGCACCAGAATGAGAATATTTCTTGTTCTTCACCTTCTTTTCTTTGGCAGCCAAAGCGCAATTTTCTTCATCAGATGCCTTTGATGAAGATCCGTCCCCGGTATTCCACCTGATCTCCTCTTGCACTAGATCCGACCAAAGTCTCTCCCATCCTCACAATTTCTCCCAACCATTGACAGAGTCCTAATAGGAATGCCAAATCTTCGGAAGACCAAGGAGAGCCAAGTTCACCAAGTCCTCATCATCAACAGTCACCCCCACACTTCCCAGCTCATACCGACATTGGGTGAACTTTGTGAGATACTTGGGCATACTTTCGCCTTTCTCACACTTTATGTTTCTGAGTTTATCCTTGAGCGCCAACTTCCTCTGGTTGCTCTTGCTTTGGAATAGATCTGTCAATTATTTCCACATCAAGTATGGAGAAGCATTTCCATGGAGGTTGGACACAATGTGATCCCTCATGCCCTCCAACAGAATCCTTCGACACTTTGCTGTCTTCTTTTGCCAATCCCCGACTTGAGCAACATCAGTAGGTTTTGGGACATCCGCATCTATGAACTCCTTCAACCCATTATCATCTAACATCGCCTCCATCTTGTCCTTCCATGAAATATAGTTCAAGCCGCCCTCAAGAACATAATCCAATCATAATCTGTTGAAAGACATTTCAACTTTGACACCAAGAAAACACTGCTGCAAATTCAAATTCCACCAGCTCAAAACTCAACTGCTTCTGATCTAAAATTCTTGAGAACAAAGTATTTCTCATACATTGATTGACTGTAAGGGCATTCA
The DNA here is from genome assembly GCA_000404065.3 of Pinus taeda. Lineage (NCBI taxonomy): Eukaryota > Viridiplantae > Streptophyta > Pinopsida > Pinales > Pinaceae > Pinus > Pinus taeda. Next base: position 34,187 of record APFE030829419.1, on the reverse strand, counting down.
TCGGATATATCACCTTCCAAAAGAAGGATGAATCTAGAAGCTACCTGGCCCGATTATAGACTCTGCCTGAAGAAATAAAATGTAAACACTTTCTAAATAATAGATCCGAAAATCAATCCTCACTTTGATATCCTCTAGAAATCTCCTCTACAAATCAACCAGCTCTGATACCATGTAGAAATTTTGAATAATATGACACTTATTCACAGAGACTATCCTGATTATACACTATTTGCGGAATCATGCATAATACTTAACCTCCTATACGTTGATCATCAATTTAGCAAATTTTGAATAATATGACACTTATTCACAGAGATTATCCTGATTATACACTATTTGCGGAATCATGCATAATACTTAACCTCCTATACGTTGATCATCAATTTAGCAATATTAAGAAACAATCGCATGCGCACATTGAAGCATCAATCACACATATCAACATAGTATGTACCCGGGGAAAACATAAAGCTGAAAACCCCCAACTATCTGTATATTATATTGATTGAGAACATGTAACAATACGCAGTACAATACTCCTCGCAAGTACTCAGTACTATCTCCACCTGTTACACACAAACTAGCTCAGATCTGAATCAAGTCGTTGCTTCAAATCTCCTCCACTGTTTGCCTGCCTCTACTGCGCAATACCTGTTGAGAATAACACCAAATGTGTGATCCAAATTTGTATTCCTTGTTTTGTACTGTGCAATCCTCATTGGCAATCTCAATCCACTGATTGTGCAAATCTCATGCACAACTATAGTCACAACTGACAGTTTTCTTGCCCTTTCACTCACCTCTAACACTTGTCTCCACTGAACTGTCCATGCACTGAGTTAACTGATGTATTCCTAAGTTGATTTATGAGTTAATAATTAGTGAATTAATTAATAACTAATTCACATCACTCATCACTAGTGTATTTGTTAGTTAGACTGAATACAACTAGTTCAACTAAGTCAAACTCAACACAACTCCATCAACTCCTCATTCAACTCCACCAAACTCAATCACTTGAGTTCTAACTAAAGTCCTTCATGCAATAGCTCAAGTAACCCATAAGAAAAGTGTATTTCCTTCTGGAAATTGCATGTGCCACATCTATAGCTTGAATTGAAGTGCTCCAAGAGAATAAGATAATGTTTATAGTCCAAATATTATTAAGAGCTAATAATATTGACTGTTCTATTTTTAGCTTGGAAGTCTAAAAATAGACTCCGCCCATATGTCTAAAAATAGAGGTCCATCTATTTTTACCAACTTGACCAATCATTCACAAATAACATCCTGCAACTCATAGACCATGATCCATATGTCTAAAAATAGACATAATCTAAAATAGACTTTGCGCCAAAAATAGCTTGCAGGCCCACTTAGTGAAGGCGACTTCTTTTCACTAAGCTCCATCATCTTGTTGCATTTTCAACAGGTAGGCTAGAGTTGTAGGGCTAATCTCTCAGGAAAGGTTGGATTTACTTTAAGGTTGCTTTCCTCTCTTTCTTCCTCAACCTCCTGATGTGGAGGGGAAGGTTGGTTATTCAGGAGAACTCTCCCATATCTTAGGTTAATCTCTTGGATTTCCACAGCATAAGTTGAATATGATGTCTCTCCATTGTATACTTGTTGAGCCTACTTATTGTTTAGGTTCAAATTTGGCTAGGCAGGCATATGGGGTTTCTTGGGTGGAGTAGAGTGTAGGAGTTGTGGTTGGGTAAGTGGTGGAGGCAATAGAGCTGGAGCATTGTTGTATTGGGGTTTCCACCCCTGGAGTGGTGTATTCCACTGAGGTTATGGTGGAGCGTAAGGTTGAAATGACTAGCTGGCTGTCTAGGAATGATATTGAGATGCATAGGACCAAGGAGGGGGTGTAGACCAGGAATGATGAGCAGGGGGTCCCCAAGAAGGTATAGTTGTGGTTTGTTTGGGGTTGTAATATGCATGGGATAACCCTTGCATGCCCTACTGGTATGGTCTAGGACCAGGAGGCCTCCTTTGGTTAACGTAGCAAAGTTGCTCAATGACCCATTCAGCTCCTTGATATGAAGCTTTGAGTCTGGGTAACGAAAGGAACTTGTCTGTGGAGTGGTTATCTTCACAGACTAAGCAAATTTCAATACAGTTCAATGGACATTCATTCCTAGGCCGCCTCCTGTGCATCTAGGACAAAATATGGCCAAGGCTCTCTCTACTTCCTCTTGCTTCATTTTGATGTTCATGGTGTCCTTTTGCAAGGAAAGCCTTTGCAACATCTCACTTTTGAAATCTTCCATCATATTTCTGATTTCACCCTTGATGGATGAGTTGGAAGATGAACTACTGACCATAGGTTGACTACCCCTACCCTTTTTCCTGGCTACCCTAGAATGGTTTCTAAAGATAGTCTTGATATCCTCATATGGTAATTGGTAGATATCTCCTCATGCTAACAAGTGTAAGCTATCAAGAAGGTGTTCTCTTACTCCCCTGAGTAGGACCAACTTTAGTGACTCAGGGTCAAGTGTGCACTTGGCCCTTTTGTAACTGAGCTGGAATCTTTCTTCGTTGTCTTCTAAGGATTCATCCTAGCCTATGGTCATCCTGAAAATTTCTTCTTTAGTATCCTTTTACTTACAGTAGTCCCAATATTTGTTATTAAAAGTCTGCTGCATCTGAGCCCAGGTTGTGATGCTGTCTCTAGGTAAGCCCATGAACCAGCGCAATGCTGCATCCTTGAGGGTAGATGGAAATAGTTTTAACTTTTGCTCATCATCTGTATAGTCATAGGTTCGGCATATAATAGTAAACTCAAATAGGAAAGTGTCGGGGTCTTCTATGGTCAAGCCATGGAAATGAGGTAGGGAAGAAGGGCTTATATTCTTCATCTTAGTGTCCTCATTGGTTTCCCTGATGGGGAAGGCACCCTCAACTCTCTCTCTATTCCCTCTATCATTTCAGTTTTCAGCAATTGGTTCAGTAGGAATGGATTCATTTTCTTCTTCTTCCCCTGTAGGTTCTTCAAATATGTCAGGTTTCTCACCTAAGGTTCCTCCAGTTCACATCCACCGAAGAAGAGAGAAGGTTTCCTGTTGGACGTAGTGGGGGTATTTGGAAAAAAATTCCCTAAATTGTCCCTATTCCGACAAGGCATGAAAGGAAATGTTTTTGGGTTGGTTTTATAAAAAAGTTTTTAAGATGGAAAATAATTTGCAGAAATGAAATTGTTGATTGAATGAAAATAATTGACAGAATGAAAAAGACACTTGCTGAATTGAAATTCTACTTGCAAAATGGTAAGGAAAGAAGATAATGAAAAATGAAAGAAAGGAAGCTACCGGATTACTTTTGCAAAAATAAACTAATGGCAGAAAATTGAAGACAAGAAATAGAAGAAAAGAAAGCAGTAATCGCATTCTACTCAGACACCTCCAGGGCAACATCACGAAAATGTGATGAGCACCAGTATTGCAACAAGGATGTTGCAAATCCTAGGCTACCAACTTTACTTATCAACCTGGGGTTCGTACAAACTTGGAGGTGACAGTGTTATATGCACAAGTGAAAGTGAAGGCCCTTCCTATTGCCACTATTCGTCTGGTGAGAGACCCCAGAGGTTCCAAGCCAGACTTCTATAGAGTTAGAAGAAGCTTGATTCTTTTATGGAAGAAGAGAAAATCTACTCTAAGAGAGCTACTCTACTGCAATAATGAAGAAAAAAATATGTAATGCTAAATCACACCATATCCTAATTAACCCTTTAAACAACTATGCTAAGTAGAATTGTTAAATCAACACTAAACAAATGCTTCTATCTAAGCTTCAAAAGTAAAGAGAATAAAACCATACTAATGTGTAAGAAAGAAAACTAAACTAAATATGTTTTCACTTTTTCAGTTTTTTTAGGCAAAATCAAGTATGCAATTTAATTGTTCTTGTGGATGTGACAGGTGAAGGTGGTTGAGGATGGCTAGAAGGCTTATGGAGTGGTTGGATGGTCTGGAAGGGTCCTAGGAGGCTTTTTGTAACTTCCTAGAGGTTCCCCATCAATTCAGCCTCAAAATAGGCCGTTTCAAGCAAACCTACAGGATGTACTAGAAACATATAGGATGATCCTGTAAGAATTACAGGAAACCTACAGAATCTAACCAAGATCTAATTGTGAGGTGTTGGGGGTGTTGGGAAGCTTGGAAAAGGTGTGTGATGAGTGGAATGGGGTGTTAGAGGGTATAAGAGTAATCAAGAGTCAAAATCCAAGATAAGAGATGGCAAGATTCACTCAACGTATCTAGGGGAATTTCAATGAAAAATGATAAAAAAAAACTAGTGAGGATGATGGTGGAATAAGATATGGCTAAGGTGGATTAAGTGGAAGGTGGCTATTGGTGATGAAGTTTGGGTCTCCTCCTGAAGTACCTATTGTGCTTAAAACATGTGTGTCTTACAAGAACTATGCAACAAGATACATCTTCATAACTAGAAAAGCATGAGTCAAATGCCTATATTATGCATGAAGAAAGTGTTGAAGGGAATGAAAGCATGAGTGAGATATTAGTGCAGAAATGGAGATGGAAAAAGATGATAATGAAATGAACCAAATATTGAATCAAACACAAAAAACTCCAAAGCTCATGTAAGAACTAGAAATCTGTGTTTTTGGGGTTGTTGAAGTGTCTCTTCCTCAAGTCACGGTCCCAGAGGGAGGAAGTGGGGCCGAGACACCTGCTGACAACCTTATGGTGATCCTTTTTCTCCTTGATAACCTGCTAATTGAAAGAAGGCACAAATGGAAGCAAACTAACATACAACCAATCTAATCTACATTGTTGTAATGGAAATGCAGCTACTCAAGAAAATGAACTATTAAACTATGAATCTATGCTAGCATACATGTACAATAAAGAGGATCCTTGGCTGCTAGGGTTGGGCCCTAACCCAAAAGCTTTAGCCCTCTGAGTTAACTCATTGCTGGCTCAGAACAAAACTCATTCTTATTATCAAAACAATGGATTACATCAAAAACCGTCACAAGTATTGCATCTTGAAAATAAAGTAGAGTTTTAGAATCAGAAATCTGAATCCTACCGAGGTCCTAGGCCTCTCTACTTATACATCTGAAGTCTCCAATGACTTCCTTAAAATTAGGGAGGCTCGGCTCCCAAACTCGAGATAAAATGGTGCTTTGTATTTCACTTGCTTTGCTGCCTTCTAGTCCTCATGATTTGGTTATTTGCACTTCGAGCTGATGGAGTAATATTCAAATGGAGGGGTAGTAAATGAGGAGGAATTTCCTCCTATAATCCCTCTCCTTTGTCCCATTTGAGTTTTGACCAAGGTATTTGCCAAAATTCCTTTCTTTTATCCTTTAATCCCGCATTAAATGCACATTAGACCACAAAGAAAAACATCCAACTCTAACTCATCTCATAAACAAAATATAATCAAAAGTATGCAATATGTTATGAGAATAGTTGGTTTGACTAAGCTAGGAGGTGAATTAAGGCCCATATAATTACCCAATGATGAGGCTCATCACCATGCCAAAACAAAAAATAACCACATGCAATGTCATGCATGCCAAATCTATCAAGGAGAATACACATGAAAATTGATACTTGCAAAGAATCCCAATGTAGCTGCTTGATCATGCCTTTCTCTGGTTGATCTTTGCTTCCTCTTGCCTTATTTTCCTTTCTTGCTCCAATGCCAAAGTGCTCCAAGAAAACTCCAAGTGTCCAAGTGTGAGAAAAAGATATAGAATAATGAGAGAGCTCCAAAACTTAACTGACAAAAGGTTTCCAACTGATCCTCTGAAACCTTTTTATGAATGAGGCCACTATTTTCTTCATTTTCTATTATTTTCCTCCTCACATGAAAACGATGACCTTTCACCTCTCTTTTCTCCTAATTTCCATTAGTTTCATAAATAAATGTTCCACAAATGTCATTTTTCCTTTCCAAAGACTTAGGCATTTCTTTGCCAACTTCCTTAGCCATAAACAACTAAAAGAATACCCCCCAGGATGTCTTGCCCAACATTCAACTTGGAATAAGTTTCCCATCAATCGTGGTTATTATTTTTCCTTTATTAACTTTTATTACATAGAATTTTCATCAGGGTTGTTATAGATTGGTCTCTATCAAAGTCTTTGAGGGCTTCCAGAGCGTTTGTTCCAACCAAGGCTTCTAGTAACTCAACCAAAAACTATCGTCAGGATTTTAGAGTGTTTTTCCAACCATGGCTTCTCAGACTAGTAACTCAACCCACCAAGGGTTTCCAGAGTGTTTTTCCAACCAAGGCTTCTAGGACAAGTAACTCAACCCAAGTTTTTATAGGGCTTCCAAGAACTAATAACTCACCCCAAGCTAAGGAAACATGAGAACCAACCAAAACAAACAAGGAAATAAATCCACAATCTCCATGGCTATCCAGGAAATGGCAAGGCTAGAAAAATCCACTGTCAATCCAGGTAATCCTCTATGCCAATGTTAAATCATAACCAAGAAACCACATTCATGTGTCATGCATGCAGAAACTAGTTAGGAAAACATACATGTAATTTGGTACCTTTAAGCAAAACCTGTTGTAGTCGCTGATCCCGATGTCCTCTTGTGCTTTCCTGCTCTTCCTTTGCCTTATTTCTCCAAAAATCCAAGTATGCCACACTCTCCAAGAGTGCTCCAAGAAATTCTAAGTGTCCAAGAGTATGAGTGAGAGAGAACTGAGAGAGAGCTTTAAAACTGAACTGACCAAGCTTATATTGACCAATCCCATGCACTGGTCCTCAAAAGCCTTTTTATCAATGAGGCCTCTATTTTCTTCAATTTCCATTATTTTCCTTCAATTTCCTCCTCACATGCAACCTGTGACCTTTCACCTCACTTTTCTCATAATTTTCATTATTTTCATAATTAAAATGCCTATTAATGCCTTATGCCTTTCCAAAGCCTTAGCCATTTTCTTCGCCAATTTCCTTAGCCATTAATAACCAAATGAACACCCACACTAAAATGTATTGCCCAACATTCAACTTGGAATAAGTGTCCCATCAACTCTAATTATTATTTTTGCCTTTATTAATTTTTATTACATAAAATTTTTACGAAAATTGTTACTATATCATTTCTTTAAAAATTTATGTTTACATTTTATATATTTAATCATAACTTTTAAAGACCATGTAAGTACAATGAACTTCACTCAATATAATAAGATAATGCATATTGCATTTAATAATAAAATCATAAATTATAAAATAGTTTTATATTTTATTATTTTTAGTCCAAGTTTCATTGGGCCTAAAATTTTATGTGACAGAATAAATAGGACCAAGCAAAGTGTTGATTTATATATTTATAATTATCACTTCTAAAGTTCAACATTTCTTAGTGTATTTCGTACATTATAATAAACCTTATAACACCAATGATTCCATTTTCCATGCTATGGTTATGTTTTAACTGAAAATTATTGGCACCTACTTATTTTTAAGTTTGGACCTATTCAAGGTTCCCATGGTCATGCAAAGTACAAGGATAATTTATTTTATTAGATTTAATTACAATAATCTTTGTTTGATTAATATCATTACTAATTTTCATAATATTTTCAAAAATGTTGACAAACTCTAAGTGTTTGTGAAAATCATCAACAACTTGATGTAATAAAAACATTATGAACATATAAGAGAAGGATGAGAATGAGTATGACCATGTTGATACAAATACATCTTTCCTCTTTTTAAACATTATTCAATTTTATTGATATAGTCTTACCAAAAAAATGTTAGAGAAAGAGAGTATTCATGCTTAACACAAATATGACAAATAGATACAGTAAATATGACAATTAATGTATCTATTGATCATTAGTCCCTGCCTCTGGCATAGTAGGGACTATAGCGTTCGATCGAGTGTTGGCCAGGTATTAGTTCTTCTGTTGACCGTAAATTTTTAGTGTTTAAGCAATTTTAAGCAAAGTTTATTGCTGGCGATTTGGCTCCAAAAAATTTTAACCAAACTTTCGATTTCACCCTCTTATTGCAAGCGTCTCTTGCCCCGATGTGATTTTAGTGTGGGCAAGTTATTTTATCCTAAGTGTTTTCTTGCCTCCATGTGATTTTAGTGAGTGCAAGTTATTTTATCCTAAGTGTTTTAAAACAAAGGTCGATCAAGTTATTTTATGCAAAGTAATAAGGTTCGGGGAAGTTATTTTATGCAAAGTTTTTGTAACTTATCTGGCTTACACTTGTTTACACTTGTCACCGTTACGTGCTGACATGATTGTTTAGAGTAGTGAACTGCATGACGAGATAGGTGGTGACCGTCTGTGAGTCTTTTTGCATGTAGTCACATTGATAGATGCGTCCTCATGTGGCTTACAACAGATTATATACAGTCGGTTCAATTCAATTCGCATTAGAGCTAGGCAATTCAATTTGCATCATAGAATTGTTGGTTCAATTCAATTCGCATCAAAGCTAGCCAATTCAATTTGCAGAAGAAAAGCAGAGAAAGACAAGAGCCTAATTGCACTTCTTCGTTGATCCACTGTTTCACCGAACACTTCTTTAGTTAATTTGCACTTTTTCATTGATCCACAACTTCACCCAATGCCTATCTTATCCGGTTAATCTGCGCCTAGAGGTAAAATTTAGAAATTCAATTATTATTTTTTGTCAACCTAAGAAAACCATAACTTTTCATTATAAAAATGTTTACAGTGGCTTGTTTTTTTTATGCTTCTTCAAAAAAGAATTTTGAATTTCGAAATTCAGTTAAACAAGTTATAAAAATGATTACAGTAGCTTGTTTTTGTTATGCTTCTTCAGAAAACAATTTTGAATTTCAAAATGCAGTTAAACTGTAATTTCTTAATTACTTAATTCAAATGGACTTACCAAAATGAAATATGACAAGAGGAGTAAGTCTTCAAAGACTTATGGAAACCTGTTACTCGGAACGGAATACCAAATATGTAAAGTCTGCCTCAGCTGTCCCTAGAAAAGACTGAACTAAGGGCTCTCTCTTGATAATTTCCTCATGCCTTGCTTGAGCAATATTTTTCATTCTCTAGGTGGCTACCATGTTCATGCACAGTTACAAATGTCTTCATGGTTTTATTGAGATATAGGAATTCAAATAATACTAATCCATTGCTTGAATTGCATATCGTTGCATGGCCCTGTATTCCGATCATGCTGCACCTAAAACCCTTCTAATTCGTTGTTCCATATACTACAGTTTGGAGACTCTAGGCCTAGATTTGCATTCTTCACCTTTTTAGGAAATTTCTCTTTCTTCTGTACTACATGAAATTTTTATTTTAACGAAAAGTTTCTATCAGAAGACCCTTACTATCTAGAGTTCAACTTTCAGATTTTATTGTGTTTCCCTGGATTCTCTCTGCAAGTTTCCCCAGCTCTGTACAAACGAACCCCAGCTAGAAAGGTGTAAAGATATCTACCATGGATTCTTTATTTCAACTTTCATGTAAGTCATGAAAAAATAAGATAAAAAGGGGAAGCTTACCCTGAGGAGAATGGCAATTGTTTCTATACGAGCAAGTGCCCATTTCCTCCCATTGATAACGGATGAACGACTTCTTATAAATCCGTCTCTACAAAACCCCGCTCATTGCTGCCACTCATTGTGGCGACATTTATCACGTCGCTGTCCCTCAGCACCAAAGTGTTTCCACAGAGTCACTTTGAATTCCAAGTTTTGTGAATTTCCTATCTCGAGCACCAATTAGCTGAAAATTTGGGAGAGGATGCCTCAATTCTTCTCTTCCATGGGTGAAGTTAATCTTATCTAAGGTGTGCAATCCCAAATGATACCATGATCCTTGTCAACAGTGACGTTGATCTTCAAGTAGGCACTGTTGATTCAAGGCTTCAAACCACAAGCAACAAGTTTATTGCTCCATTGATGCCTAGAGGTCAACTCTACACAAAAATAGATGCATGTACAGGAAGAAATATATATATGCGCTAAAGACTGCCACAGAGGTTAATGTAATTAGGTCCTTATACTCAAAATTTTGGACTTCAAGAAGAATTGTTGCTTTAGGGTGATCACAATGTCTTAACAAGCAAAACCCTCACTATTGTACCTCAGGACTGAGATCAGAAGTTGCCCTAGGCTGAAACTTCAGTGATCAATTTCAAGACTTCGTGAATTCACAATACTAGAGAATGCAATGCCAAATGTTTCAGATAGAAGGCCTCCCAGGATGAATATTCACAACTGCAAAGATTAGACAATAAGGCTGCACCATTATGAAGTTTTCCTTCAATCACTTCTACTCAATCTTCAAAGGATGCCGGAAGAATACCAGTCACAAGATTTTTGCACAGAAGATGATTGGTATCAAGAATAAGACTGAATCTATCCAGAGATGAGGCCACACAAGAGTCACATCTGTTCGAACCGTGTTGGCGACATCTGGTTACATCTTGTAAACATGCATTTTGATGTATTTCACTGTGGACGAGTGGTTGACAGATGGGCCCACTTTATGGTAGTCACATTTGAAAAATCTCTCTTATTCAAGGAACAAACAAATTGTTAAACTCTTTTGTTTTACAACTTTTATGAAAATGTTAAAAGTTTTATAAATGTGGCCACAAATATCACTCCAGTCATGAAATGATCGAAAATGAAAGATAATATTTATGAAACAGAACGATTTTTAGCTTTATTTTCTTGTGGTTGTTCAAGCCAAATACAACATACCTATCGACAATTATTATAGATAACTCTGTCTTTTCTCGAGACATGTATGGGAAAAGAAAAGAATAAAGCATCATGTATTTCTACTTTAGTTGTTTATTTAATTTGTATGCATGAGTTAGATGTTCAAAACAATTAACCATAGATTATACACAGGCATATAATTCAGAACTATTACATCCGATCAAATTTTTAATTAAATCACATTATTTTTCGGCTAAATGACTAAAACTCTCGTGGAGAGAAGCTCAAAATTCCCTGTCATCTTTAGATTTCAAATTATGGAATATTTAGGAAATCTGGGTTGATAGAATTTGATTCATTTTCGTCAATTTTATAAATATTTTAGAATATACAATAAAATTACACTCAAACTACTTTCCCTTTATTTTTATAAAACTTATGAATAGATTCATCGGCTCTTTCATAGTATTCGGAAATCCATGTTCTTAATTGATGGGTTTTCGTTCGTGGTTGGGTTGCCTGGACTGCACTTAATCCAGGTTAAAAAATAAAAATAAATCTTGTGTTTTATGCTTTCACAAACTGATTGTTAGACTTATTTCAACGTGCAATAAATACAAAAAAAACATATTTACTATCCTCGAAATGCTTTTGGTGGGTATGATATGTACATAACATCTAGTTCACATTATGCATTATGATGATAGTGTGAAAGCGCAATGACCGACAACATGACAATCCCATTAATTGCCATTCATAGAGATATATGAGATAATACAACCGACATCGATGCCACGTTTTCCAATTTTTCTTAAACAATATATTTTCAAAGATAATAACTTATTTGTAATTATCCATATGCTTTCTGTGTGTGATATGTACCAAATGTATTTCACTGTGGATGAGTGGTTGATATATGGGCCCACTTAGTGTTGTAGTTGTGCACCTATGCAGGTATGGTACGATGTGTCTAAAACATGATGCCATGTTTAATTTATTGAAGCAACTTAATCCCTTTCTGCAAAAATATTATAATCCCTTTCTCCAAACATGTTAAAATTATTGCCAAATTCATTGTGGCAACTCAAAGAACTGGAGTTTCTCAATCCCGGCAGGGACTACCACTACGACAGTGGCTCCCTTGTTTACTATTTCATTTCATCTTAGCAATAACTCAACTCTATCACGTCATTGATATCTCATAATAAGTACCTATTTCTTTTACTATTTTTCATAGTTTGGCTCTAAGTATAATATCAAGATAAAATATTTAACCCATTGGATATATTTTTTTGAAATATCAAGAAAAATAACTTTGAGCCATTGAGATAAACCGTGATATCCTAATAATTAGATGGGTCATTTTCATTTTGAGATTTGAAAATAAGGAGAATTAGAAGTTTAACCTATTTTTGGGGAAAGCTTCCTTAACATTCTATTGAAAATATGTTTGATATACAAAATAAGGAATAGAATTTCAATTTTTAAGTTGTATTCTTTAATGTTTGCTTTAGCATTTGAGAGACTTCTAATTAGACTAGATTTGATATTTTTGGTTAGTAGCAGCTCAATGTAGATAAAAGTGGTCTAGAAACATATAGTTTGTAACATCCCTCCAAAATTACTTAGTAAAATAATTATGAATTATTATGAGTTACACAATATAATTTTTTCTTTGTAGATATAATACATGCATTATTCACCACATTAGTTAGATGTCCCTTGACTTAATGCGTTATTTTTTTCCAACATTATGTTTGTCTTTTCTACATTAAGTAATATTATATTGTCTCTGTAGTTTAAATTTTTCTTGACACCTAAAACTTGGTTGGACATGATATCAGAATTTGCATATATATTCATTTGTTGTTCAAGGTTTCCTTCTACAATTTCAGACTTATAGTTATGCTAGAATGTTGGTACAGCCAATCCACCTCCATATCTTAAAGATATGGGTTATTATTATATTTTTCTTTTATACTATAACCCAATCCTTATAACATTATATCAACACCTAATAGATATATATGTAGCTACGATCGACCCTCTAAAACATAAGCCTGAGCATCATATATATAAACTTGGCATTACTTTTTGTTACAGGTCTATTTGGGCACATCACTCCTAACATTCAAATCAGTACAATTAGGGCTCATCAAACCCTAATTCCGTTGTTACATGTCCTAGACAAGTCATCACATTGAATTCTTCCTTCCATGAAAGTTTCTTGGCCTAAAGCCTTGCTAAAATGCCTCCTTGGGACACTAGCGAAGCCTTGGTTAGGGGTAACTGCACTGCAAAGTAGGCAGGCCCATTCTGGCCTGCAGTGCAGTGCACTTAGGCCCTCTTTGACCTGTGTTGGGCGAGATTGAGCAAAATTTGCATAGGGTTCTCGGAATATTCCTTGATTCTAGATGATTCTAGAAGGACCCCATCTCTTATATCCTCTTATGAGCTCAAAATTGGATAGGATAAGGATCCATTAACATCCTATCCTCTCATCCCTTGTTCCATGGAAACTAACTCCAAGTTTGGAAGGCCATTCAATACCCTCATTTATGACAAAACCACCTCCATTTCCTATAAATTGAGCACTCATCATAGTGATCAAGGGGTTAGAATCTAAATTCTGTAAGGAAATTCTGTTGGTTTGAGAATTGAGTTCAGGTTAAGCAATACAATGCTACTGGATTAGTGTGCTTTTGATGTGCGAGTGTTGGATTGAAGCTGGGGGAGTGGCACAAGATCAAATTGTACTGGGTGATACTCTTCCTTCTACATTAATAAAGAGTTTATTCCTTTTCTCATATTCTTGTTCATATCTGTGATGATTATGTGTTTCAATGTATTCGATTCCATTGTTTTATAGTAGATAGATCATGTACGCTTTGATCTTTTGTTGTTTCTATTTCTCTTGATACAGGTACCAATTGAGCAGGTTTAATTCAATTGGGAGTGATGGGAGTGATTCAAAGGGGATTAAGGAAGCGAAAGACTACAAGTAAGTTCCTTCATCTCATCCATCTACCATAAGAAAAGGTTAAACTACTTTCTTTCTATTGTTCTAAGTGTAGCCACCCACCTAGGGAAAATGTGTTTATCTGTAGATGAAAATTCCATATAACAAATTGGCGACCATACTAGGGATCGAATGTCATTCTTGGTGGCTTACCATCATCATATTACACCATAGTAGACTTTTCTTGACTTTATTGATCTTATTTCAGTCTTTTTGAAGTGTTTTTAGTCAAAAATTGTGCTTGAACGTCTCTTGATTTGACTCTTTGGCACCAACGCAGTGTTGGTCTTGACACAGTGTGCTGCATAGTAGCCCCTAGCTTAGAGACAGTGCACTGCAGTGCACTATCTCCCACTCTGCCCTACATTGATTCCTCTTAGGCTAAAAAACCCACTTTTGGCTTGATTTTTCCAAAGTTCCTTATGTTTTTGCTTGCTAAAAGATCAATGTTTCTTATGGTTCTAAAATCAAGTTGTATTTCTCCTCCTAGCCCTACTTTACCCTTGATTGTTTAGTGTTTCTTAAATGATTTCTTTATCATTATCAATCCATTGTCAAAGTTAGCTTATAGTCGATTAATTTTTTCTGAAAAGGAAGTGTTGTAAATTCTTCATTTCTTTCAAAAAGGAACTATTGTAAAGTCTTCATTTCTTGCGAAAAGTATTGATTGATTGTACATGCATTTAGTTTCCTTTTTTTCATCTAAACATTAAGGGGAATGAAAAGAAAAAAATTCATTACACATCTAGAGGTTTGTGTGTGCTTGTAGGAATAATATAGGGAAATTGCATTAGATGTGCTCTATGCTCTTTGATTAAACATTCTAATTGCTCTATCCCTTGTAGTTAAGGTTTCATTGTTCAAATAAAATGAAAAGAATTTTTATCATCATGGTTGCATTCTAGGAATTTCAAATACATCACGTAGTGAACCTGAAAGACAAACTCTTAATCAAGATCAACTTAAAAGTTATCTCAAGTAACCTAATGGAGCATTGTCACCTAACGAATAACATTTAGATGTTCTAGGCTAGAGACATGTTTTGGCATTGTAAAAATTAGCAATTGTTGTTAATTTTCTGTGATACATTTCGAGTGTGATACCTCATTCCATGTACATAAGTATATTGTAGCTGGTCCACATACCTTCAAGTATATAGGGGTGGTGTTATAGTACGAAAAGTATAAAGGAATGCTCTCATTGTGCAGTTTTACATTAGACAACAATAACATGGATTGGGCCTCCACATACTTTTGGGTATATATGGGAGGACTACATTAGGTTTCTATCCATCCTTAGGTAACTGAGTTGACTGCTTTGTACACTGTGATACATCAAACACAACATTCGGGGAGATTGCCTGCACGTATGTTAAGTCCTTGGTTTACTAAGGCAGTATATTGAAGTTCACAGTTGCTTGGTAATCCTTTTGGCTATATTACCCTCCTTTTATAATAAAATCAGTCAGCAATTATGGACGAACATCAACCTTTAACCCATCATTCCCAGAGGACAGTGAGTAAACCGCCTTTACCCCCTGAAGCTACACCCAACCGACAAAAGCGGTCTCATTTAACTGAATCCAGTACACCACAAACTTTTGGTTCTTCATTTGAATTACCAAAGTCACCTATACTGGTAAGTATTGTGACAGCATTTACTCCTACAATTATTGGTATATCTGCTATTGAAGTGGAGCCTTTGCAATTACCTGAGAACACTAAAAGTGAACTTAGTGAAATGGTAACCCAAGTTGTGCAACAAGAAGTTGATTCTCAACCCAAAGTTGTTTAATAAGAAATTACTTTTGAACCTGAATTTGTTCATCCAGAAGTTAAACCTGAACCTATCAGAGTTCAACTAGAAGTTACTTCTGAACCAAACTTTGTTCAAGAAGCTCAACCAGAACCCATTGTTCTTTTACCAAAATGCTTGGATCTCGAAGTTGAACAATCAGAAGTTGTTCTCGTACCGAAAGATGATCGACTAGTTTATCCTCATACACCTGTAACTATTGAGACTTCCCCTTTACCGTAGAGTCAAATACTGGAAATCTATTATGAATCTGATGGTGAAATCCTTCCACCTGGTTTGATTTCTATTGAAGAGGAACCTGAAGAAGAAACAACCAGAGTTCCGACTCGCTTTGGACCCGGGCTTTATCATTTTCCTCATACTCCTCATTTTATTACCCTTATTGATCCTGATTACTTTCACACTCCCATTGATTTGTTAGGACATTTATTGGGTCATTTGAATATGGCTGAATCAACATCCTAGACTGTACCATCTGTTACAGCTACAACAGAATCTATTGTCGCTACTTCTTTGATGTTTACCACAACACCTAAGTCACATTTCTATGGTGTTCCATCCATCCCACTGGGTTACCAATCTTTATTTGGAACCCACTCAGGTGTTGCTTCTAGTCCATGGTCTTCATCCATGTCGTCCACAGGAATTTTACTAGGTTCTTCACTTACGGATGCTGAATAATTTGATCCATCAAGTCAATATCAAGTTGGTCCATCTGGTTACCATATAATGTATCCACTTTACACTAGATTACCTCCATATGGAGAGCAATATGCCCAATCTACTTATCCTCCATTTTCTAGGGGGCAACCATATGCCAATGTGTCGTCATCTTTAGGTCAGCTTGGAATGATTGTTTGTCAGTGGCAACCCAAAATGCTTGTTCAACCAAGGCTTGTGTATCCATCATAACCGATGCAATATGTTTCATACATACCTACCATGTCTGTCATTACAACTTTGCCACAGTCGCAAGATCAGTTATTTGTATCTCAAACTTTACAAGTTGGTCCTTCAACCTCTAACCCCCAAGTTTCAAGTTTGCAAATTTAGTCTTCTCAGGCCATTCTAAAACAACTATTTGTGCCTGGAATCCAACAACCTCAGGTTAGTTTACCATTTGCTGGAATGACTCAGACTTATACTGGTTTAATATATTCACAACCTGGTCAAACTTGCATTGGTGGGAAACAACCACTAAATCAAGAACTACGACAGCCACAATATCAACAATAGCAATTCCAACAACACCAAACTTATCCTTGACTTGGTCAACAAGCATATGCTAGGTTTGGTCAACAACAAGTTTACCCAAGTCCTGGTCAACAAGCCTATTCTAGGTTTGGACAACAGAAAATTTATCTTGGTGCCCAACAACCACCTTATACCAGATTTTCTCAACAAACTTGCCCCTATCAAGGTTACCAGTAGCAGATTCCTTATGCTGGTATGCAAAGGTCTATTGCCTAGGAAATTCCATCTTACCCTGGTTATGCTCAACCTGACCTAAGTCAACAATTTCCTTTTGTCGCAACACTTGAAATACCAGATTTAAATCGGCTTACCAATGATCCAATTCTTTATGCACCTTGGTGGCTAGTGATTCCTCATAAATTACCTTCTGATATTCCAAAGTTCAATGGAAACCCTAGAGAAGACCCTTCCAACCATGTTATGAATTTTCATTTATGGTGTTCATCCAACTCCCTAAATGATGATTCAGTTAGACTACGTCTTTTCCAGCGAACACTTACTAGTACAGCTACAAAGTGGTACATTTAATTACCACGAGCTTCTTTTGATAACTTTACATCCTTAGCCACCACATTTTTAACCCACTTCTAGCTACCCATCAAATATGAAACTAGAATGGAACTATTGACCAAATTTAAACAGACTACTGCTATTCACATTTTTTATCATATTCATGAGTGGCATCATCATCGTCGAATGGTCAAAACTTATGTTCCTGATCAGCTTTTAGCTTAGTGGTTTATAAAATCCTTGTTGGCATCTATCACTAAGGATGTGGCTAAAGCAAGAGTTGTCATTGAAGAGCAAGTAATTTATTGTGCCCAATACTTAGACTTGATTTACACCCAGTCTGGCATGCTCTATGACAAAATTCCAAATGCACCCAAACCATCTTTTACTGTTCCTCCACCTCCATCTAGTAAGGACTCTCATGCCGGTGATAGTGTGATTGGTCTTCAAGAACACAAATAGTAGGTAGACCATCTGGTCAAACACTTGATATTTCTAATCAAACTTCTAGTGCGTCTGATAATACTCCTGCTTTCGAAATAAATGTCATGTCATTTGACAAAGGTAAGAATGAAAAGAAACCTAGAAGTAAGAAGAATGGGAAAGCTAAAAGGAAACAAAATCCTCCCCCTCAAGAGAAATCATTTGATTCCTCTTCTCCAGCTAGGAAACCTCGTTATCCATGTTTAATCTGTAATGAGGAGAATTTTATGTGAGACTGTCCTCACCGCTCTGAAGTCTCAAAACTTCTTAAGACTTCTAGTGCATCCACTGTGTTGACAGACCCTTTTCCAAACCCAAAGACTTATTTGGTTGCTACAAATCATGTCTTCCACTTCACAAGTGCTTATGTTATCCACCTCTAAGCCTAAAATTGATGTTTTTGTGACTACATGAAGTAAAGGTTATGGTAATCCATCATCTTCATCGAATAACCAGGCTTTAGATCAACCAAATACTTTGACTTCGACTTCTTCTGATCCTATTCCATCACCCATTGCACTGTAGTTAACAATAAAACCACCTAAAGGAGTTATACATAAGTCTACATTCAACCCTCGAGCTCGAGCAGTGCAAAATTATAACATAGTAGAAGATTTGGCTCAGTCACCTTCTGTTATGTCGACACTTGAGGTGCTTCAAAATTGTCCCTCCCAAAAGAAGGCTTTATTGTCAGCAATTGGTGGAATTAATCCAACGAATTCCAATCTTGTGGTTTTTAACTATGTAGGATATATGCCACAATTACCAGCTCAGTTAGCTTTCTTGATCCAAGTAACATATTTGAATAAACTCGTTCACCAAACCATTATTGACGAGGGTGCATCTACTTGTATCATGTTAATGAATTCTTGTAAAACACTTGGATTCCCGCCTTTGTCACGATCACCTACAACATTAAAATCTTTTGATGGTCGCACTTATACACCCTGTGTAATTTTAAACAACGTGCAGATAGAACTAGGGGGAAGAACTGTACCTATTGAAGTTGAGGTTGTTGACAGACCCCTTGACTACAACATTTTGCTAGGAATACCTTGGGTTTATGCTATGGCTGTTGTGATTTCGACATAATTTCATATGATCACTTTCCCTCATAAATGTGGAATCGCAATGATTGATCAACTTGGCTTCTTTGCCTCTAGTCCATAGGCTACCTGAAGCATTCTGTTAGTTCACAGACCCCCGATATCTCTTCAGAACGTTGGAGTAGGTCTCTTCAATTTTTCTTCCCTAATGGGTACTTTTTCACTACTATCACCATCACAAATGGTGGAAGTTGCAAAAGCTGAGACTTGCAACATGATATATTCCACTTCATCTAATTCATGGAAGATTTCCAATAAATTTGAATATGATATGTGTAATGAAACCATTCCGCTAAGCCCCATTGAGCTTGCATAAAAATCAATATTTTTGGCTTGTGTGGCAAACCCAAATCCATTATCACCAATTGTATGGGTTGATCATTCATTAGAATATGGTACTTCCTCTGATACTTTTTTCACATACATTTTCCACTAATGAAGGAATCATCCAATCAATGATGATAGAAGAAGAACCATGGGCATATTATCATCATCAATCCCATCTTCCAGATCACATAGAAGATACTCCAAATGAACCAAATCAACTTTCAATTGTTGATTTCCTTTCGAATTATGTATTTATAGACATAGTTGATTCCAAACAAAACTTGTCAAATATCGAAAAAAACAATTTCTATCGACATTTCAACAAAACCTAGAATTGTAGAAAACATCCATGTTGGAAAATCTTGTTCTTCATCAAAACTTGAAACTTACCGTGCTCTTTTCTGTGAATTCCGCAATATATTTTCCCGGTCATATGAGGAAATTCCAGGTATTGATTCTAGTATCGTTGAACATGAGATTAAAATGTATCCTAATGTCAAACCGATACGACAACACCTCCATCCTATTCATCCAAAGAAGGTTGTTGCCATAAAAGCAGAAATTGAAAAACTTTTGCATGTTGGTTTCATTTACCTCGTTCCTCTTACTGATTGGGTTTCCAATCTTGTTCATGTCATGAAGAAACAAGGAACAATACGAGTGTGTGTTGATTATAGGGATGTTAATAATTCTTGTCCAAAAGAAAACTATCCATCTCCCTTTATCGACTAGATAATTGATGAATGTGCTGGATGTGAAATATTCTCATTTATGGATGGCTTTTCTGGCTATAATCAGATCAATATCTTCCCAGAAGACCAATATAAAACTTCTTTTATTTGTCCCTAGGGCACATTCGCATATAGGAAACTCCCTTTTGGTTTGAAGAACATTGGGGCAACTTTTCAGAGGGAAATGAATTATGCCTTCCATGACATCAAACACATTGTTCAATCCTATCTAGATGATTTATCTGCTCATTCATGGAAATGGGTTGATCACGCGCAACATCTGAGAGATATCTTTTTACGGTGCCAACACTACAAAATTCAACTCAATCCGAATAAATGTGTGTTTTGTGTTGGTTCTGGTCATTTTCTTGGTTTCGTAGTGTCTAAATAAGGAATTCAACTCAACCCTTTAAAGGTCAAGGCAATTCTCGATCTGCCTCCACCTTCCAATTTACTGCAGTTACAGAGACTCCAAGGGAAGGCTAAATTTATAAGGAGGTTCATTCCAAACTAACTGAAATGGCTAAAGGATTTACTCATCTTTTGAAAAAGGTGATTCCCTTCCATTGGGACCAAGTTGCACAAGCTTCCTTTGATGCTCTGAAAGATACCCTTATTCGAGCATCATTAATGTATGCCCCTAATTATCAAAACGACTATTTCCTGTATCTCTTCATTGCAGATACAACCATTGCTATGGTTTTAGTCCAAGAAGAAGATGGGACTGAACATCCAATCTATTATTGGAGTCGTAATCTCAATGATACGGAAGTTAAGTACTCTTATGTCGAAAAGCTAGCTTTGGCTACTGTTCAAGCTATACAGATATTTCGCCACTATATCCTACTCTGAAAGACCACTGTCATTTTGAATTGTAACCCTATGACATACATGTTTTCACGTCAATTTATGGGGGGAAAATACTTGAAATGGATTGTCATTTTGGAGGAATTTGACTTGGAATTCATCAAATCCAAGTCAAAGAAATCTCTAGTCTTTGCTAAGCTTCTTTACGACCTTCCCTTTACTGATATCGATTCAATAATGGAACCATAAATTTCGGATGAGTCTCTGTTTCTGATTTCGTCATCTGACCTATGGTATGCAGATATACTGATCTATATCCAGACCCAAACTTTCTGGCCTGATACTTCTCACTTGCAACAACGACGTATTTGTTACCAATCCAAAGATTATCTGAACATTGGCGACACCCTTTATCATCGTGGTGTCGATACGATTTTACGGAGGTGCCTCACTCATGGGGAAACTGAGAAAGTTTTGAATGATTGTCATTCTAGTGTTTGTGGTGGGAATTTATTTGGTTATGCTACCGCATAGAATATTCTCCACGCTGGTTAATTCTGGCCAACTATATTCAACAATTGCATTATTGCTATCAAAAGTTGTCATGCATGCCATATTTTTAACCAACAAACTCGATTATGACCTATACCACTGCATCCTATTGTTGTTTTTGGGCCATTTTCGAAATGGGGCATTGATTTTATGACATGTAACCCCACCTTGGTTGGGGGGCATGAGTATATCATTGTCACTGTGGACTATTTTAGAAAATGGACTGAGGCTATGCCTACATTAAACAACAATGGTGAGATGGCTGCTCTTTTTTTCTTCAACCATGGTGGTTGCATGGTTTGGTGTACCACAAGCTATAGTTACAGGTCATGGTTCACATTTTTGCAACCATATGATGACTGAATTGATTGCCAAGTTATGACTTTCACATGATAGTTCTACTCATTATCCGCAAACTAATGGACAAGTTGAAGCCATCAACAAAATCCTTCAGTGAATGCGTCAACAAATGATAGGAGTTTATAAACGAAACTGGAATTTAATCTTGTACTCGGCTTTGTGGGCTTACCGAACCTTAGTGATAAATGCAACTGGATTCACACATTTTCAATTGGTGTATGGTCTAAAGGCAATCTTGCCTGTAAAATGTGAAACTTCATCATTAAAACTCGCAATTGACCTATTACCCAACACTTTTGATGAAGAAGCACGTTTCTTAGAGCTCATCCACATAGATGACACATGTCGTGAAGCCACATTGGCTAACGAAGAACATAAGAAACAAATTAAGTCGCAATATGACCGAAATGTCAAGCCTCACATTTTCTCAAAAGGAGACCTGGCCTTGCTTTATGACCAGGAAGCTGATAAACTAGGAGCAGGGAAATTTGAACCATTATGGATGGGCCCTTATATTGTCAAGCGTGTTTTGGCAAAATGTCCTTATGAGTTAGTTGATTATGATGGAAATCCATTGTCATAAACCCCGAAATGGGTTGTATTTGAAATGTTACGATGCCTGATTTTGTGTAGTAATAAACACTGTATATATACTTTGATTGCGCGTGTCTGTGTTACAATGCAACTTTTAGATTTTTTATGTGGTTAAGTAATCCCCTTTGCATTTGTTGCAAATGTCAGAATCTTTGGAACCATTTTTTGGTTATGCTGATGGTGTTAGTCATAGTATGAAAAACCTATCTTCTGCAGCATGGGCTATATTCACTCCAAGTGGTGAGTTAGTGAGTTTTCAAGGGATTTGCATCAGTCGTTCTATGAACGATATTGCTGAGTATAGCACGTTGATAGAACTCCTCTCTGATTCCATTTTGCTTGGCATTCGTCGAATCATCATTAGGCTATACTCACAACTTGTTGCACTGCAACTTACAAATGTTTATATTGTTCGAAATCCAACAATTTATCATATGTTCCTTAGAGTTGGTCTCTTGGAAAGACATTTTGATTACATAAAATATCAACACATTTCCAGGAACTTTAACACATTAACTAATTCATTAGCAAACTATGTGTTAAACAGACATTTACGACACATGTAAAAGTAATTTTTCAATTCACATCAATATTTGAATTGAATAACATATAACCATATAAGAACACTGGAAGTAAAATAGATAGATATTTTAAATTTTTTACAAAATTTGTGTTGAAGACATGTTGGCCATTTGACCTCAAAACTCAAAATGCATATAGAAAAAAATCCTAAGTATACCTAATAATTCTCATGATAATAGGTCATAGCTTGAGATATCATGCGCAATAGCCTCATCCAATGGCTAGGTACACCAATAGTATGGCGTTGCAGCCTCATCGGTAACTCCTTGATTTGGACATTTGGAATACCGAGGGTTAACCCCTCTATATGATCCTTTAACTCTTCCACTGTCTCAGTCAAATCCAAATCTTGGAGAACTGCTCTTCTGACATTTCTCCGTGTTGGTTCACCCACCTCCTGTTGATGACTCATTAGTCGAATGGTGCCAACATCTGCACGCATAAGAACATTTTCAGTTTAGTCTTGGAAACATTAAAAACACAAAAACATGTAGAAACTTAAAAAAATAAAGACACTTGGTCAAAAAAATTTACCTATAGCACCCCATTGGGCACCCACTGGTAACCTCAAATTTGGATCTCCACGAAAGTCCATCCCTGCATATGGATGCTCCTCGATGAAAACGTGTTGTCAACTAAGCCAACTGAATAATGCAGGAGAAAATGAGATTGATGTTTGACCAACATGTCGAGCCATCAACTCAACCCATCTCTGCATCCATGGATCTCTAGGACCAGTCAAAATCAGTGATACATGTTAAGGTTGCATCAATGGAATTCTCTCTAAGGTAAAGGTGATCAAGATCGAACCATAGCTAAAGTTCTTCGCCGTACCGCTCTTTACTTTGCTCAGCTACTCTTTCATTGAAGAGAGAACTTCCTCACACGAATTGAATGTAGTTAGGTCAAGGCACTCAAGCGCAAACTGCATGTACCACTTGTTCACTAAATGAAGTGTCGCACTACCCACCAACTTTGCAATAGCGAAAAGGATTGTTCACAAAGGCAAATCACGAGAATTCCTGATGTTATTCTTCATGTCTTTGTTAGGTTTTGTACCTAGCTGACATAACTGTTGAATGTAGTCCCTCACTGATTCACCCCCACAGGCAGAACCTGAAAGAGATATGGGGGCATGTTGATGCCTCGAAAATCATTGCATCAACATCGAGGGATAACCACCCGGTCCAGACCTTAATGCAGCTCCTTTTCCGTTTGGGATGGTGGCTCTGACTGGATATAATGGGACCAGTTTCTCAGTGATGAATAAAAAAGGATGGATGAGTGACTAGTTTTCTAATAAGTGATAATGGATGGATGACTTAATCTAAAAAGTGAAAATACAAACAACTATTCTATCCTGGGAAGCTTCTATTCTTAAGTGCAATGTTTGATGATCTATGTTCATCAATAGGCATATAGATGACTCTATTCAATAAACATAGACATTCCTTCATATGATAATTGCTTTGTTCAAATAGTTGAACAAAGTAATTAATAAAACATTGTTACACTTGTCTTTTTATATTACTAATACATGTATGATTAAAAGAAAAGCATGCTGTAAACATCCAATAGTGGAAAGTATAAAGAATGTTGTTGAAACACATGCATATATTCAATAATAGAAAGAATGATCAAATAACAATTCACATAAAAAGAATGAATTCAAACTTAGATAGTAGTACCATATCAGCTGCAAATCATTTCCAACATCAATCGCAATTCGAAATCCTTCTTTCAACTCATAGATACTTTTAAATAAAGGTAGTAGTGCACATCCACATAAAAGCTTCGTTGTCAAAAATTGGAATAATTGGCCCAGTATTTATAAAAAAATATACCTGAAGTACAATAGTGCAACTTCAGGTTTAAGTCATATACAAAAACTCAGGACCAGTTTCCTAAGGCTGTCAAATCAATCTCTGCTTGTGAGGAAATCTTAGGAGCAGGTTTGTCAAAAATTGCATAGTAAATGGGCAACATAAATCCATTGCAAACTTGATATAGGTGATTCTTATAATGGGCTTTCCACAACTTCTGGTGATAGATATGAATCGGCATGGGATCCTGTGGAGTCCATCTCTACCCCAGCACAGGAAATTATGAGTTAAAACAGAGAGTATCTAAGATGTGGGCACTAAAATAAAATGGAGGAATAAACCTATCAGTAACGCGGGTTTTTTTTCTGAACTCAAGAATAGCAGTTGCTAACTTATCAGATAATATATTTCCCCAATCCATTATTTCGCTATTGACTTCTGCTTCCATTAAAGGTACCATCTCTATTGAGAATTTTGAGGAATCATGCAACCCCCAAATCCTACACATCGTTGCTCCAGCATAACAATAAGGAGAACACAAGGAATCGACATAGTACTTACCTGAGGACTCATGCTTGTGTTTCGCGGGGTTCTGTCTCCATTCCCATATAGGTGCTGACTCAGTTTCATTTTCATCTCTGAACTTCTCCAGAAATGCTTTGTTATACTTCTTCTCTGGTTCGGGCAAATGGTACATTTGTCTCAAATCATTGGGTTGAAATGAACCGAAGACTCTCCCGTCGATAGTGCAAAATGTTTTGTTTGTAATTGGGATTTCCTCAACTACCCACCTTACTACATCTGTGTATGGAAGAATTTTCTCTCGAGCTGCTATCCAGTGTAAGTAAGAATCGGCTAAATCCTTTAGGGTAGCCTCGGACTTCTGGTTCGAGCCTGCTGTAGCTTGTACTGATGTTTCTTGAGGCCCTTCGGCTTCAACCCAATTATAGATGCTCTGCCAACTAGTATTATCGAGACCAAGACATGTAGTGTCTGAGATCATTCCTTTTTTACTTGGTCCCGGATCGGCGGTATGTTGTCCTGTTACTGCGGAAGCTAAAGCTGTTCCAAATTTCTTAGACTTCTTCCCCATTTGGCCTAAATTTGTTATTTCAGAGGAGCTCTGCGCAAGAGATAAAATGAACGTAATGCAGAGAATAGGTGGCCCAAACCATGTATGAAAGAGTTATATCAATCAATGAATAATGGAGGATTAAAATAATACTACCGTGGATACAATCTCTGAAGAGATTTTTCTCCATTAATTGGCCATTTAAACCTGTCAATCATGTAAATGCTCATCATATCGTTTATTCACCGAATAATTCATTTAAGCGTGGCTTTGATTTTTTGGCGGTTGATCGCAAGTGAATCACTATCGGGAATACAAGGGCTTTTAATAATAATTTAACAAAATATACTCAAGCCTTATCAATCCTTTTTGAAAGTCACGCTTAGCTTTACCGCAATCGGAGATCGGAGGAATGCTTGAGTAGTTATATTGGTGTCATTGCGGAATCCCCAATTGCCGATAGCGATATCACTAATTCGCATCGAGAGTTTTTAGAAGAGGGCCTTTGGTTGCATACATGTTATACTCCCCGATCACCGATAGCGATATCGCATCGGAGCAAAGAGAGGGGGCCTTTTGTTATGATTTCTTACCTTCCCAATATCCGATAGTTATTCGCGCTTGTCGCATCGGGGAAAACCAATGGGTCTTTTTGTTATGCGTCCCTTGTTATTGCGATATGTGATCTTGCGATCGATTTATCGAAATAATAAAGAATTGTTCATTTTTTATTATAAGATCGATTATATGTTGTCTCAAAAGGTTTATAATGTTTTGTTTCTTTTCGTACCTTTTGAGGAATGATAAGTTGATACCAATTTTATCTAAAAGGGACCCATTTCATATTATAGTTTTGAAGGTAAAATTTTATGAAATGGGGGGTTGTTGTACAGCACAACAATTGGCGATTCGCTGGGAGAAACAGTTATCTCTGAGAAATATTGAAATACTTAGACTTTGTTTATATAGAAATCTTATCAAAGAGGAAAATTCTAATATAACTAGGTATACATACATTCCGAATATAATAAGAGCTATTTTTTCTAATTTCTTCTCTTGTTAAAATTAAATACATTCTAAGTTTTAAATTGGCCTCTATTGGTTGATAATGATAAAATAAAGAACCTTTCCAAGTTAGCCTTTTTAATTGACTCCTTTGTCATAGGTAGAGCCTCTGCTGCCAGCAAACGTTCATAGTTTCGACAGGGATACCTTTTAACCATTTGACTGTCCATTATCCCATCCATTTCAAAGTATGATTAAAAGAATGAATTCAAAATATTCTTTCATATTTTGTATTTCCTTTTCTTTTCTATTATTTTGTAAGATAAAAATCCATTGTCCTGGTTTGGTGGCCAGTTGTTTAACAATGCCATTCACTGGTTGTAATCTAACCGAACAAGCTGGCTTGTGATGAGACCCCTTGTCTTATGATTATAAGCCATTACCCTGTTTTGGTATGCAGTGTTGGTAATGTCGGTTCAACTATTTCCCAATGATCATGGTAAGCAGGCTTGTAATAAGACCCCTTATCTTTTATATCAAATATTTTAGAATTACACTCTGAGTATTCATAAACTTGGATGAATGGGATGGACAATTTTCTCCTTAAGAGAGAATGGATGACAGGGTAAGAGTTGAAGATGCTAAGATTGAATTAGTTTCTGTTTTGGTATTAATAACCTTTTTGTGGCCATTTTGAAAACATTAAAATGATTTACAGTACTTCTAAATCTTGAGAAGATTTCACAAAAATGAAATGGGGTTTCAGAATGTGAATATACCTAATTTCGTAGAAATTGTCCCTTTTGTTTAAGGCTTCTATTTTAAAAGTAATATCAAAACTACTTCTTTTGAGCAACTTTTCAGTATAGAAAAGGCCAATGGAAGATATCTTACAACTTTATTTCCTAATAATCTTAAAAACTACAAATTTTGCTGAAATTTGAATATTTACAAAAGGAGAAGGGGTTACCTCCTCAATTGAAAAATTTCTTTAAGATGAGGCCATTAACAGGAAGAGAATCCCTCTTTCCTGATAGATCTTGTAATATTAATGTCGAATGGCCTATCTTCTCGTTGATATGAAATGGTCCAAGCCACATCTTCTGGAACTTGGTGTGTTTTCCTTTATCCTCGTGGGCTTTGTCCCATTTCAGAACTAGATCACCAACTTGTAATTGTTTTGAACTGGATGAAGTTGAATCAAAACATGACTTGATAATTTGCTGATGTTTTTCATGAGTAATTTTGTCCTTTTCTCTTTCTTCTTCTAATTTTAAGATTTGATCATGTCTAAGTTGAATAGAAGAAGAGCGGCTTTCTTCAATAAACTGAACTAGGACTAGAGAAGGAAGTAATAGATTGGTTGGTAGAACTGCTTCGTTCCCATATACAAGATTGAATGGAGAAGTACCTATGGAAGCCTTCTGCGTTATTCTATCAGCCCATAGTGCAAATATCAAAGATTTATGCCAGTTTTTATGATTCTGTTCAATAGTTCGCTTAATAATTTTGACTAGATTTTTATTGGTAGATTATGCTAAACCATTACCCTAGGGATAGTAATTTGTAGAATATTTCAATTTAAATCCTCTTTTAATAGTGAACTCAAACATAGCATTTCCATAGAAATAAGATGCATTATCGAAAACAAGAGCATTTGGGACACCAAACCTGGTAATGATGAATTGATCAATAAACTCTATAATCACTTCAAAGTTTGTTGTCTTTAAAGGAATTGCTTCAACACACTTAGTAAAGTAATCAGTAGCAGTAAGGATATACTTATGTTGTTTGGAGGACTGTGGAGTTATTTCCCCAATGATATCCAATCCCCATTGCTCGAAAGGTTGATCAATGTTGACTGGTTGCAAAGGGAAAGCTGGTTTTCTTTGTCTTCCACTGGAGATTTGACAACTTCGGCATTTCCTTACATATTCGTGAGTATCTCTAAATAGGGTGGGTCAATAATATCCAGCATGAATGATTTTGTGGGTTGTTGTATCAACTCCAAAATGTCCTCCAGCTGGTCCGTCATGTAGCTCCTGCAAAACCTTTTGTGCTTCAGGTTTTTCTAGGCATCTTAATAAAATTGAATCATAATTTTGCCTAAAAAGTACATCATCAATGATTATGAAGTTTTTTACTTTTAATCTAATGGCTCGTTTGTTTTTATAAGAAAGATTAGGAGGTGCATATCCATTTTCAAATAAAAGATCAAGTCTACATATTGTGATTCAGGATCAGTGATACTTATCTGATTGATTTCTTCAGTGTATTTTGTATCACCTGATTATTGAATGTTGGATGCTCCTGCTAATAACCTGCAAAAACCTTGGCCCCTAACAATCTTTGCTGGCTTGATTTCCAAGTCATATTCTTGTAGTGTTGTGACCCAATTTGCCCTCTTTTCTCCTAATTCCCTTTGGATTAGTAATTGCCTTACTGTAGAAAAAGGAACGATAACTTTTGTATGGGCTTTTAAAAGGAAGGGTCTGTAATGTTTGACAACTTTGTACATAGTAAAGGCTTGTTTTTCAACTTCTGAATAATTTAGTTCAGCACCTTGAAGATTTGAACTATAAAATGAAATTGGTGCTTCCAAGTTGTGATCATTAATCTGAGTGAGTACCGCTGCATAAGATGAAGTGGATGCGATAGTATACACTATGAAATGATTAGAAAAATTAGGAGTGTTTAAAGCGGGGGCATTGATTATTGATTGTTTAATTGAATCAAATGCTTCCTTTTCTGCAAATCCCCATCTAAACACTGAATTTTTCTTAATCATGGTTTGCAATGGTAAAATAATGTGGGAAAAATCGGGAACAAATCTCTTGACAAAGTTAATTTGACCTAAAAATGTCTGCATGGATTTTTTGTTATGAGGGAACGAAATTTTAGAAATCTCTTTAATCCTGTCAGGATCAATATAAATACCATCTTTGGGATGAAGCCCAAGAGCTTTCCTTGATTAAGAGCAAAGAAGGATTTTTTGGGATTGAGTGAAATACCATACCTTCTACAGCATTCAAATATTTGATTCAAATCATGTAAATGATTGGATCTCTTTTTGGAAAATACTGTAATATCATCTAAATAGACAACTACTATTTTATTGATCAATCTTTTGAAGGCTATATCCATTGCTCTTTGGAATGTAGCTCCTGCGTTAATAAGTCCAAAAGGTATTTTCTGATAAGCGTAAGTTCCCCATTTTGTTCTGAAGGTAGTTTTGAGTCTGTCATCAAGATGGACCAAAATTTGGTTATATCCTGAAAAACCATCTAAAAAGGACATTAGCTTAGAACCTGCTACTGAATGGAGTATCTACTCCATGGTAGGTAATGGGAAATTATCTTTTTGGCTTGCCTTATTCAGATTTTTGAAATCTACGCAAATCCTGATGTCGCCATTTTTCTTTCTAACATGCACCATATTGGAAACCCAGTTTGAGTGCCGAACAGGAAAAATAATCTTAGCTTTCAAGAGTTTATTGAGTTCTGATTTTATTTGACTCTCTAAGTTAGGATAAATTTTCCTCAACTTCTGTTGGACTGGTTTTTGTTCAGAAAGCATTGGAATGGTATGCTGAATGATTGATGTATCGTATGTTTCTAAATCATCATATTTCCAAGCGAAGACATGTTTATTTTTTCTTAATAATCTAATGAATGTTATCCTTTCTTCCACAGAAAGTCCTAATCCCAAATTGATGTTTTGAGGGTTCTGCTCAGTACCAAGGTTTATCAATTCAAATCTTAAGGTGGAACTTTGGAGCTTTGAATTGATTACCTATTTAAACCTGTCTTTAATATCGTAGAGATCCTTAAGTTTAACCACAGGTTTTGGTATTGAGTTTTCCTCGTGTTGTTCCTTCATATGGAGATCATGATCGCTTTCATCAATGATTTGATCATCGTAGGACTTGTCGGAAGTCAAGAAATGTAATATGTCTTCATCGTGATTGAACACTCACCAATTGGTGACATTGTCAGGAATCGATGGTCTAAAAATTAACTCTATTGAAAATCTATCTGGGCTATAATCTTCGGAAGGTAGGAGTTTAGAAGAAACATTGGCTAACAAGTCAGTTGCTGCATTCTGGGATCTGGGAATAGGTGAAATATTGAATTCTAAAAATTGAGATATAAGTTCCTGGACCAAAGACTAATAGTGCTTGAGGTGACTAGAAAGACAATGAATTGTATTTCTAACTTGTTTTATAACAATCTCTGAATCACCAAACACTTTCAAATATTGAACTTTAAGGCCAATAGCTTTATATATTCCTTGAACTAAGGCCTCATACTCAACTATATTATTTGTGCATTCGAATTCCAACCTACAAGACAACATCATTTTTTCTCCCTCAGGGCTAACTAAAATACACCCTGCTCCTGATCCTTCACTGGATTTAGATCTGTCAAAGTATAAAGACCAAAATAAAGAATTATCAACAATTTTATTTACAGTGTTCTCAGCAATATTAACACATCTTGATCTATCGGTTTGTGAAAAATTTTCGATTTCGGATGTGAAATTGTTTACTGAGAAAGGAGATGGTTGGGCAGTATAATTGCCAAAGAATGATTCGAAAGAGTAATTCCCCAAAATATTATTGTTAAATGCTATTGGTTGATTCTCCTGTTCAAATTCAGTGACAGTATGGGTCATATGTTTCTCCCTATTGATTTTAATTTTATTTGGCTTTCCCTTGTAGGGTAGCCACATATGAGACCAATCGGTAGAGATATACCCATGGAGCTTCTCAGACCAATCCCTACTCAAGATTAAACCATAAAATTCAGGTATATCAGCAATTAAGATATCAATTCTTTGAACTACTTGTGGATCAATCGATAACCTAATAGTTACAAAGTTGATTTACCCTAAAACCTAGACCTTAGTTCTATCCAACTGCACAATGTGAATTGTAGACTTTTGGGGCTCAATGTTCAGTTTGGAACAAACTGAAGCTGGCATTATATTAGAGGATGCCCCTGAGTCAATCAAACAATTGTGTAGATTTAGATTATAGATCTCATAGGTTAAGAGGAAAGGGGGAGTATGGGAATTTGATCTGTCTCCAATTAATTTTGTATCAGTAGCTTCAACCCTACCAGAAGGTGGTTGACCTGAATCATTTGCAGCTTTAGCACTAGAAAGAAGCGAAGAAGGAACTACATTTAGTTCCTTAAGAAGCAATTTTTGCTGATGCTTTAGTTTGCTAAGTTCAAACATGGTGATGTTTGCCTTTGTCTTCTTCATATCATCAACAATATTGTACTCCATTGAATCCGATACTACCAACGTTTTAGATGTTGAAGGTATATTTGATGATGATGGTTGGTTTTGAGGTACTGTTGCATCTGGCTTCTTTGTGGGTACCTTTTCCTTTGTAGTAGTAGTACCTGCACTCCTTTTCTTTGAACTTGCCTGGACAGGTTCAGGGGCACCTTTACTCCTGGTAGTCACAGGAAAATCTTCTTGTTCATTTTCTGTATCGAAGTTAGGTAATATGAAGTCCCACATTCCATGGTATTCGACAACTTCCTCTTCTTCTAATTCGTCGGATGGTGAAATTGTTTCATCTTCTTCTTCCTCTTCAGGATCTGAATCTGCATTAGATATAACATTTGGTGGTTTTGACTCAAGTTTCTTAAAATTTCTATATGGTTTCTTTTTTGAAGTTTCTGCTACTTGCTTTTTAATTTCAACCATTTCATTTGACATTGTTTTGAGGACCTTTTGTAGACCCTCCATATCATATGGATCTTTAAGGGTTTTCTTCTTTGAATTATCCTTAAAAGAAACTCTTTTGGATTTCCTATATTCGAGAGCAGCTTTCTTTTCTAAAGCAATAATGCGTTTTTCCACAGTGAGCGCTTCTTTCATGTTTCCGGCTAAAGTTGGTTTCCCAAACCTATCTACAAAAATGGCTATATTTGAAGGTAGGGTTGTAATATACCACTCGCTTCTGATTTTCTCACTTGGCTTGGAATCGGTAGGGATTTTATTCAGGAGTTTATTGAATCGGGAGTTAAACTCCTTGATAGGTTCTCTAGATTCAATCCTTAGATTTGAAAGATCATTAATCAGTGTTGCTAAGGATCTATCATTGCCATACTTGGTAAGAAGCTGCTCCTGAAAGATATTCCAGTTGGTAATGGCTCCAGAGGGTAAGGAAAAATACGAAGACCCAGCTGATCCTTGTAAAGTGTAAGGGAAAAGCCTAACAACGACATATTCTTCTGTCACTGATAACATGAAATTGTTAATATGTTCCTCAGCCAATGTTCTAGCATCTGGATTAAATTTTGGTAACCACTTCTCAGGATAATCAGGTAATGGATGTAATGGTGCAGGCATAGTGACTGCACCAGGACTGTTCCATGGGTTCTGGGCCATCTTGGAAGTAACAACGATTGTCGATGGAGTTCCAGGTGTTTGGGGAGGAGTTGGTAGTGAAGATTGAATAGATTGTGATGTTGAAGTTGGTGATCCCTGCTGAGCAACAATATGTAATGGGGGAGTGGATGTTTGACTTTGCACTGGAGAGGATGAGATAGAGGATGATGAAGAAAAGGTCTCACTACCAGATCCTTCAGTGTTCCTTTTGGCCTTTTTCCTTTCGGTAAAGGCAACTCAGCAGGTTCAATGCCGAGTTTTTCACTTTGAAGTCTGGTGAGAGGGTGAGGTAGATGGAATTGTGAAGTCTCACTGCCTTGAGATACTTTAGATTTATGAGGTGATATGGAAAAGCCTTGAAGTTTCTAGATGAGAGACTGAACTTCAGGGGACTCAGGACTTAATCATTCTGAAGTATGATGGGGTTGAGCAGTGGTAGTCGATCCCTCTTCTTCTCGTTTGGATACTGGTATTTCAGAATGCAAACGGGAGGTCCGAGGTGAGGTGGAGGGAGATTTACTCTGAGAATGGTCTATAGATTTTGATTTAATCGCCATTCATAGTTCATGCCCTCCTTCTAGCGCCAAAAATGTTGATGCCTCGAAAATCATTGCATCAACATCGGGCTATAACCACCCGGTCTGGACCTCAATGCAACTCCTTTTCGTTTGGGATGGTGGCTCTGACTAGATATAATGGGAACAGTTTCCCAATGATGAATAAAAAGGGATGGATGAGTGACTGGTTTTCTAATAAGTGATAATGGATGGATGACTTAATCTAAAAAGTGAAAATACAAACAACTATTCTATCCCGAGAAGCTTCTATTCTTAAGTGCAACGTTTGATGATCTCTGTTCATCAATAGGCATATAGATGACTCTATTCAATAAACATAGACATTCCTTCATATGATAATTGCTTTGTTCAAATAGTTGAACAAAGTAATTAATAAAACATTGTTACACTTGTCTTTTTATATTATTGATACATGTATGATTAAAAGAAAAGCACGTTGTAAACATCCAATAGTGGAAAGTATAAAGAATGTTGTTGAAACACA
>APFE030829418.1:14257-55633 GCA_000404065.3 Pinus taeda | reverse complement strand
TACTATGCTTCTAAAGGTATGGAGGGTTTTATTTGTCTAATCAAGGGAAGCCAATTTCCACTAATTTCACTTCCATTGTCCCTATTGAGATTCCGAGGAAATTACATAATTTCGATGGCCTCTCTGATTTTTCTTTGATAGGCAAGCATCCACCGAGGATTATTCCCATGTTGCATATATACGGAGAATGGCTAGGACCTCCTTCCAAACAACAATAACAAATGAGCACTTAAGAAAAAGGTGGTTTATGTCTTTTGGAGATACCAAACATAAAGCACATATTTTGGGCCTAAGAAATCCTCTCTTAAGCATATTTTCCCATGTGAGGATTTTATCATGGACCATCAATCAACAAAAACATTTCAACTTCAGCGGGATGTCCCACTTCCAAGATACTTGAAACCAACCTGTCCAAGGATCCAATGACTGCTCCTGTGATAAGTATGAGTATATTTCTTTGACTATAAGTTTCCCTTTGACCATATTGCCATTCCATCTTAACCAATATTCCTCCTTAGCTAAATTAATACCAGTCAACTTAAGGAGAAGAATGTATTTGTTCCACTAGTCAACTAATTCACCATAGATACCTATGTCCCTTGCCTCTCTCCAAAAATTGAGTTGTAAATCAGGGCCTTTGTCCATGAAAATATCCTTTATTATGGAAAAAAATTTGTTGTGAAGATAGGTCAAAAGGGAAAGTGACAAAGTATGATGTTTGGGTATACCTTTGATGGTTGCTAGACTGATCTTTTCCCTCTCTCCATTGCTAATTACCCATCTTAAGTTACTCAAAAACCATGAATTTGTTTTCATCAAGCTCCTGCATGTCATCGACGCCTCCTTTTTCTCTGGAGCTCCCCCCTTATCCAGGACACCAAAGATTGGTTCTTCAAGTATTTATCCATGATAAATTGGTACCAAATGCCACCAGCACATACAACCCTCCACGAGTTCATTATCAGCAGTGCACAATTGAATCTTTCCAAATCAATGATGCCCCACCCGCCTAATGAAACATGCTTGAACAAAGTTTCTAATGTCATGAGAATTATTTTCCTCTTACTCTCAACACCAGCCCATAAAAAATTGGCTATGCTAGACTTAATTTTGTGAATGACAACAATTGGAAGATGAATAATGTGCATCCATTTAATAACTATGTTTTGTAGCACTGCCTTAATCATTACTAAACGAACCCACAATGACAGTCATTTAACTGATCACAATCTCAACGTCTTCTCAAATTTATGCACCAACCAATCCCAATCTCTATTCTCATAGCAATTTGGTTTTATGAAAATACCAAGGTATCAAAATCCTTCGATCAAGGAATAAGACTTAACCCCAAAGAGGATCGAAATCTCCTTGTCTAAAGAATGCATAGCATATTTTTCTTTGTTCAATATGAGACCTGAAGCTTCCCCAAAATTAGATAATATTTGATAAAACACCTTCCATTCCAAAATGGATCCCTGCCCCATCAAAAGAGTATCATCAACAAACATTAAATCAGACATAGTAATATATCTGGATAGCATGAGGCTCGAAGCTTCCCCAAAATCAAATAATATTTGATAAAATGCCTTCCATTCCAAAATGGATCCCTACGCCATCAAAAGAGCATCATCAAAAAACATTAAATGAGACAGAGTAGTATATCTAGATAGCTTGAAGCCAAAGATAATCCCTCGGACCTTGTTTCCACATCAATCAAATGCAAAAACAGATTTACCTTAGCCATTTGATTGTCAGTAACCTCTCCATCTTTGTCTCAATATACTCGACTGAAATATCACGCTGCCTCCCTTTCAATATCGTCTTGAGAGGTTAAGGAATTTCCCTCGTCATCTCTAATGAGCCAAATAATGTTCTTTTTCCTCCTAAAGGATGCCTAATTATGGAAGAAGCAATTATTTATGTTGCCTTCTACCACCTAATATGCCCTTCTTTTAAAATGCCAATCTGCTTCCTAGTTTAACAAAATCTTGTTCTTTCTCCCTTCCAATGCTATAAGCTTTTCCATTGAAGTTGTTTATAAGAACTTTGAATTATTTAGATCAAATAGATGCTCCATTTCCACGTCTATATCCAATAATTCGCCAGCCATTTTCTTTTTCTTGACCCTTAACCAATGCCTCACTACCCTCTTCAATGACTTTAGCTTATAACAAATAGATTCCATACCTAAAACCCTAACCCCAAAATTCAACGAAAGCTTGGTGTTGTGAATTAGCTTAGAGAAATCCATTTCCTTTAACCAGTTATGATTGAATTTGAAGGGAAGGGATCTCCCTTTAATATCTCCCTTCCATTCTTGATCCAGGTGTATTGGTGGTCACCCACCTGTTCCACCTAAACCTCCAGTCATTTCATCTATTTCCTTGATTATAGCATCATTTACTATTTTAGCAGTTTTTTGGGTTCTAAATTTTTGAAGTTGTTTTGACCCCCTAAACGATGTGTTTTTGAGGTCTGCGGTAGGCCCAAAGCCATAGGTAGGGGCCTGTGGCAAATCCTGTATTACTTGGAGAGATATTTCTAATGTGGTATCGTCTGCGCCAAACAAAGATCATGTGGCCAAGCTATGACCCCAGGAAGTTGGTTGCCCAACTAACCCCAACGGGGCCCACAAACTCTTGGTGTTTCATCTCTCGAGGTTAGGGTTTTGGTTGTTTAGGGTTTTCCTTTGTTGTTCAATAATAAGAGGGCCCTTGATCCTCATTGTAACATAGTTTATAGGCATGTAGCCACCACATCTCTTCTCATAGATATGCTACCATCTCCCGAGCTAGTTTATTTCCATTATGTATGTAAGCATATTTCAGTTCTTTGATATTAATGAATGGAGTTTTATTTCTATTGCATCTTTGCATTTATGTTTATATCTGTATTTTGTTGTGCTCCTGTATAAGTCCGAATCATTTCCAAAACAATAGGGAAATGATCTTATCACTACAAGGAAAAGACCTTCTAGTGGAGATTTTTGCGGAAGCACTTATGAAAATAACACAAAAATCCATTTGTAGCGGAGGTGCACGGGTGAATGTTTTAGCATATGCTTTTTGAACGGTGCTTCCAAAATATGCAAACACACTAGTGCTTTACTATCCATACAAGCACTGGTGTTGCAAATAACATGGTGCACTGTCAAAAATTTATTTTTATAAAATAAAAATAAAAAGCACAGTGTGCTAAATAACATAATGCATCGGTGCTTGAACCATCGATAGCACCGGTGCCCTTCACGTAGTAAAACATCTCGGTGCATACTAGTGAGGAGCACCACTATAGTTTTAAATTTTAGAAGAATGTAGTGTTATTTTCCAACGAAGCCTCGGTGCATAAATCTTAACAAAATGCCTAGGACATCTTCTAAAGAGCTCCACTAGGAAATTTTTAAATTCTAAAAAAATAACAGTGCTAGAGTAGAAACACAACACCGGTGCATACTTGTACAGGAACGCCCCGGGGCATCGCAAGAAAAACACTGCGCTATTTTTTAATTTAAAAAATGTGGTGCTTTTGGACATATCCCACACCGTAAGTGCATCGCAAGAAAAGCACTGCGCTATTTTTTAATTAAAAAAATGTGGTGCTTTTGGACATATCCCACACCGTATGTTTCTCCAAACCCACCGGAGGAGGGTTAAATAAAAAAAACCCTCCCGACCATAATTTTTATGTTTACAATCTACATTGTGGCAGAGCTTTGAAGAACCAGTGCCACTCTTGCCACATACGAGCGCCCTGATGTCCATAATGCCTCCCCAACGACAAAATGTCCAGGTAATGTTTATGTTTCTTTGTAATTTATTTTTTTAATGGATTAGAATTATAAATTATACTAAATTTGTGATTGTTTCTATAAAAAAAAGTCATCTCGCGGTGCGTTCGATACGTTCAGATTGCACAGATAGCGGTTCACCTTGTAAATTTACAGGGTGAATCGTAATTCGATGCGTGAAAATAATGCATTTTCATTGTTGCTGTGTGTTCTGTAAACTAAAACACATCGGGATTAATGCAACAGATTGTACGTCAATGCGTCACGTCCAATGCGTTTATATTTACCAAAAACACTGCAAACTCAATATTTAAAAATATAGCCATAGCTCAGTGCATTCAATAACCTGAACATTTTGTACTGTGCAAAAAGGTTATACGTTTGCACCAGTGCACAAGTGTGCCACATTGCTGTAAAAAATTCAATTTGTGGACCAACAATAATGTGTCATACGTATGTGCACATCGATAGCGGTGTGGTTATAGTTGAAAGTGCACCGATGTCGGTGCATGACTGTGTTTTGTGCGCACCGGTATTTTTTTAATTGAAATTTATGTTTCCATATTTAAAAATACATGTCTCATTTAATAAAAAAATTATATTTTTTATGATTGATGTTGATGTATTTTATATGTCAATCATGTAACATAGACGTAAGTAGAGGGAGCAACAATAAGAGCATGAGCAACAAACAAACCCATACAATATGGTCCGAACATGACATGTCAGAGAGGGGAGAGGAATTTATACCTTTGCCCTATTACTGTAGTGACCCGAGTGCTCTTGAGGAATGTAGGCCTCCTCAAGTACTATGAGGAGGCTACATCCCTAAAGGCGCAGTATGTTTTATTGGCACATTTGATCCATTGATGGAGTGCCCAGGAGCAAGCTTTCCATGATGGTCCTACAGTGTGGTATATGACCACTGAGGAGGTCATATAATTTATCATTAGCCTATCTAAGAGAGGGGAGGATTTTCTCCAGTTCCCTAATGTCCCCCATACTGAGAGTCAACTTGCATACACTCAGAGATATGTCAAGCCTCATGCGGTCTGTCCATCAGATTTTTCAGGTCTGTGGTGGACAACTAAATATTTCTTCTTTTGCTAAAAAGGATGTTAGTTGCCTCTTGTTATTAGTCACGACCATTGCACACCCTAGTAGTGATGGGAAGCACATTAGTTTCCCGCTTTTGTATCATGTTGATTCTTTGATTTAGATGCCATGTTGCATCAGATGGTCTGCCATTTTTTTGAGGCAATTTTGCATGGCTTTAGATAGATGTCTTACATTGAGACATGGGAGGGAGGCCTTCCCTTTCGCTTCCGAGCTTTTTTCTTTATTTTTTTAGAGGTTTCTAGATACAAAGCCTACATTTGACCATTGCCATCCTAGGCCAATGTTTGAGGCCCAGATGCGCATGTGGGGTCAGATGATGCCTAAGAGGGACTTGTCGGAGTTTCTAACCAGGATTTCTCCCAAGGCACTAGCGCTATTGGGCAGTGAGGATGACCATGCATTTGTCACATTGGTGCTTATGTACATGGGGATTGATTGGAGGGGGTGTCCCAACATCTTCTTCACAACGGATGAGCCTCCAAATGATAGAGGTAATATTAATGTTTTCTTTAAATTAATCTAGTTTCATTTTCTTGTGGTTTTTGATGAATTAGAATAAAATTTATTCTAGCATGTTCTTTAACTTGTTTTATTAAATTGTTTAATGAAATTGTCTAATTAATTTTCGGTACTATATATTTTGTAGACATCATCACATTTGATGGGGACATGCCTCCTCCCCCACCGGATGTTAGAGGAGATGAGGAGATGGGCGTGGGCCACGAGGGTGAGGCACATCCTCAAGGGGACATGGGCGTCTGACGTCATAGGTTTGGTCTGTGAGTTCAGATGGACTATGACGATAGATTGGTCAGGGTTTTGTTTGATGCGGGAGTCCACCCTACGAGGGCTCGAGATATCATCGTGGATCCTAGTTTCGTGTGTTTGTAGAGAGACTATCCAAGGGAGATGATGTCTCTTATGTGGCATATCATCGGAGCCAGTAGGGTATTGATAATGATGAATGATGCAGGTCATCATCATCATGCAGTGGCAGATACATCAAATGAGGTTGGTGATGATTATGATCATGATCATGATGATGAGGGTGGTTATGATGATGCTTTCGGTAGTACCACCCCATCGGATCATGGGAGTTAGGGTTTCAGTGATCCATCTGGTGGTACACCTCCTTAGTCGCCCAATGACGAGATGCCAAAGCTAGAGGATGTGCCTCGTGTTTCTCCTGACATAGCAGACCAACCACCTCCTCCACCTCTAAGTTTGCCAGACCGTGTTGAGGGCACAAGCATAGTTGACCATCCATCATCTTATACTCATGCAGACTAGGCACCTCCTTCTCCACCTCAACTGAGTTTGACAGACGGTGATAATGCAGTAGTTGACCATCCATCATCTTCTACTACAGACTAGCCTGACACTACGTCTGTTTTATCGAATATTTGATTACAATTATTTGACTTGATGTAGTTATTGCATTTTTTGTTCATGTTTATGTACTTAATTTATATGTTGGTGTTGATGTGTATATTGTTAGGCCATGTTAGATATGTTCATTTAATGTGCTTGTGGATAGATATGTATGTGATAGCAGTTATTTGACATGAGATTTATATTATTTTGAGGATGTGTGTGGTGATGATGTTATATTAGAATGTTTGTGTTTTGTTAGATGTGATAACGATGATGATGCCATGCTAGATTATTAGATTTGTGTGCCAGCTAATGGCGTTTATATGTGCTAGATGTGTATATAATTAGATGATGGTAGTGAATTCAAATGTGTATCTTAAATGATGTTTATGATTGTTAGATGATTATCATCATGATGTTTATTTTTATGAAATAATATTTATTATAGATTATGTATTGGTGAACTTATATCAAACTTATATATATAAAATTGCATGCAAAACGACTTACTTTAAAAAATGCAAAGATATATTTATAAATTACAAAGTTTAGTATGGTTGTAACTATGGTTGTAAAATTAGGCTGATATGGATTTAAGTTGGTATAATATATATGTAGTTGACCTTGGAATATTTTATTTATAATTCATGTTCTCCACATTAAAATGTTAAAATATGCCCCCTCATAATATTTTCCTATATGTATACATTTAATTATTTTTATTGTTAATGTTGTGTGAAATATTACATATCACATCCATATTAAAAATTGAAAAAATTACAAATATCCCTCATACATTGAATTAGAAAACAACTATTAATGGAATAAGAATCCTCTCAATCTTTCTCACTAGAGTGAAAATATAAGAAAAATTTCAATTTAAATTACTTTGC
This sequence comes from Pinus taeda, assembly GCA_000404065.3. NCBI lineage: Eukaryota > Viridiplantae > Streptophyta > Pinopsida > Pinales > Pinaceae > Pinus > Pinus taeda. The sequence goes on along the minus strand of APFE030829418.1, from coordinate 48,460 downwards.
TTTTCTCTATATAAAGTATTTATAAAATTATGTTATTTAATATGGACATTGAAATATTTTACTTATGGTTGTAACTAACATATTTTTTGTTTTAAATATCACATGTAAATGGAACATAGAATGAATTACACATAATGTAATATCAATAATATTATTTCTTGTCATGTGCAAAAATTACATTTCTTCCTTTTAGTAAAAAGTAAATTATATTTTCAATATTTTGGGTAGTGTCTAGATTGTGTACCATTGTTGTGGTGTTTTGGTTAGTTTCTATCTAGGTTTAATCTTATCTTATAGGGGTCCATTCTGGGTGGGATTCTGAGTCTTATTGCGTGGGTTCGAAAAGTGTAGCTGATTGTTGCAAGTGTGTCCTAGCCCAGGTTGAGTGCGGAGAGATTCTCTTCTGGAAGATGGGTGGTCTAGGTGTTTTTGGGGTTCTTCTATCCTTGTTTGGGGTTCAATGGGGGCTCAAGTTAAGGTTGTGGTGCCTAGTAGTGTGTGTTTGGAATTTGGGTATTATTTTACTGAGGTGGTGGCTAGTGTTCAAGGCTCCATTGTGTCTAAGGTCTTGGGTGTGCTATATTGGATCCATGTTTAGTCGAATTTGGTGTTGGGTTTTTCCCCTGGAGAAGTTCATTATGTCTACAGATTCCTCCACTGCCAATTCTTTTGAGGATGGCCTACTTTTGTTTGGTGGCAATCGAGAGGTTGGTTTTTTTTTGGTTTGGAGTGCACGTGGGGCTCTCATCTGTTCGACGGGAGTGCTCAGCGGACTAGTCAGGTGTTTTTTAGTTGGGCTTTTGTAACACCCTCCTCCCACATTTACCCAAGCTAACCAGTCCACTGGGGTAAACATGAGACAAAGAGTTACTATGATATCATTCAAATCCCCACGTACAGTTAAGGAAGTGGAATTGACAAACCAAAAACAAACTGACCTTCCTCAGAAGCTACAAGACCCCTAGGAGCTAACCAACCACTCCAGGTGCCAAACCCCTAAGTTAACCTACTTTTTGACTGAATTAGACCCCCATCCACACCCATGACAAGCCTTCTAATGGCTACTATCTCAGCAAACCACAATGTTGTTACAGGATGAACAACATATATTTTCTCTCACAACAAACTACAATGTTGTTACAGACCCTCTCAGCAAACTACAATGTTGTTACAGACTCTCACAACAAACTACAGTGTTGTTATAGGCTCTCATAACAAACGAAAAATTTGTTACAGACTCCCACATCCAATTACGGTGCTGTTACAGGACTCTCACAGCAAACTACGGTGCTGTTACAGGAAGAACACAATTTTTTTTAATCACGTAGTCTATAAAAACATAGTTTAAAGATCCCTTTGTAACTCCCAAACGAAGGATCTTTTTAGGAAATCGTTCATGGGTTACCAAAGAGATCTCGTTCTGAACAAAACCTGGATGCCAAAATTTCAAAATTTGTCTTCCTTTGATCAGAAATCGACCCACAAAATTGGTGACGGTTTTCTTTTACGAATTTTCTTTCTTCTGTTTGTTGGATGCAGAGTGCTCTGTATTCTCGGATAGATTCAATTTTTTGCTACAAAAACCACTAGTCTAAGAAATGTTGTTCAATTAACTTCAATCTCACACCAAAATTTACAGCTCCCCAAAAATTTTCCTCCTCTCCCCTTCCCAAAAACTCAAAATCAATTATCCAAGAAATGAATTCATGGATGTGAACCAATTTTCTTTAGCCCTAACTACCTACTAACTATAGAATCATTTCTTTTAACTAGATATTCCTTACTAAAAAAAAAAAAAAAAAAAAAAAAAAAAAACTTTAAAATGTTCTAGCCTTGACATGTGACCAATCCATCACATTGCTAGGCTCTTGGACTGACTTTAATAACTTATCACTTTTTATGTGCTTGGCCTAATGCACTTGCATCACCCTCCATGCGAATGAGACCCTCTAGGGTCTCTCATAGCAAGGAATCCATGAAATTGTGGCTTTTTTCAGGAAGTTTTGTGCCATCGACCCCAAATTCTGAGCCATTTTTTTCAGAGCTAGGACTCAAGCCTTTGGCCAAAACTTCATGAAACTTCTAGAAATGATAAATAACATTGAAACAAGGCTACTAACATAAAAACGTTAACAATGGCTTGACCTAACCCCTAACAACCATGACAGACATTCTATCAAACACATCATGAACATGTAATCTACAAGTCATAACAACATATCTAAACATAGGGACCTCATACTTATCTTAGATTCGTCAAGAAGGTCTGATGCCCTCTCACAATAGTTGCATTATCGTCTATTAGTTCATTCATTCATTAACAATTCATTTACTAATTGAAACATGATGATAGCCATAACCAAAGTCTGTCATAAACCATGCTTATATCCAACATATAACCAACAGAATAACAATGATAAAACAACCATTAAAACCACATATTAACCAGTACAATTACACATGAAATAAAAGGGAGAAATAACTCTTATTAACATATGCAAAATCCAACCAAGCTAGGGACTTCCACATACCACCCGACCATATATTTGGCTGAACCAAATCTTTCTTTTAGCCATCACCCTCGTGCCATATTCCAAGCATGAATATGGGACTTACAACAAAACAACTAGGGCTTCCTCTAGCTTTACCACAATATTCCAAGGGATTTTTAGGCCCAAGCCCTCATTTATATAACCAGGATTTACTGCAATTCCACCGAGGAATTCCTAGGCCCAAGCAAGAAACATACACTACTAGGCTTTATAGCAATCCCACCTAATCCGAACTTAAATAGGAACATAACAAAATACATATATAACCACAAATAAGAGATGCAACAAAAATAACATTTCATTTCTTTAATATCAAAAAACTACAATATGCTTACGAATGGAATGGAAATAAACTAGCTCGGGCGATGGTAGCTTATCTTTGAGAAGAGATGTGGCGGCTACATGCCTATGAACTATGTTACAATGAGGATCAAAGGCCTATTTATTATTGAGAAATAATGGAAAACACTAAGCATCCAGAAACCTAACCCTAGGAGATGAAGCATCAAAATTGTGGGCCCTGTTTGGGTAAATTGGTACATCAACTTCCCGGGGTCGTAACTTTGGCGTATGATCTTTGTTTGACGTGCACAATACTTGTTAAAAAGATCTATCCGAAGACTACAAATTTCGACCGCAAAAATCAAATAAACACATGTGTTTGTCAGTTTTCCAAAAAACGTCGTTTAGGGCCTCAAAATGTTTCCTTAAACGTCGTTTAAGGAAATAATTTCCTTCAAATGTTTAAGCATTGTGATAGGTGTTTTGTTGATTTTGGTTGTATTTTGGTGCTTTTGGCCTTTCAAGCTTCAGACTTTTCCCTTTAGTCTCTTTTTGATTGTATGTAATGCCTAGCTAGCATTGGTCAACAAACCTGGTCGGGGTGAGACAAGTTATTTTTTGTTATCTATGTACTCCTTTTTTTATTAATGAATAGATAATCGACTTACAAAAAAATAAAAAAATAAAAATTATATTTCTTTATTCATTACATTTCTTCTTCATAACAAAAGCTATCTTTTTTTATATACTTTAGGTTACTTTATATCTCTATATTAAGTTATATAAGATTAAGGTGTAAATTGAAGTATTGTAATTATGACCGACATTAATTTCTTTTGTTATTACTATTTTTAATTTTGTTAATTTAAATTATTATTTTTACTATTTTTAAATGTAACATTACATGACAACATCTTCCCATGTTGAGTTGTAGAGTGCCTCTTGGTGCAATTAATTTAGATTTAATATAACTTTAATTATTTTTTTTTATAAAAATTAATTTATTGCTAAAGTTACGAGGTTTTCAAGATTAAATTTAATATTTATTGCAACTCTTACCAATTTAAATTAGAAATTTCTCTCTCTAAAGATGAGGATAAAGAAACATAACATGATAAGACTTCATGTGAAGCTACTTGTAGTTGGAGATTTTCTCTATTGGAAGTTCTCCCTTAAAGAGACAAGTGATTTTTTTCTAGTTATAAAGATATAACAATTTGATGTTATTTTGGTTCTTTATTCACTATTATACTGGTTTAAATTTAACTCTTTTTAATAATAAATATGATTTAAATAATACAAAAATGATAATAAATTATATTTAAACTTTTGACAAATAATATGTTTGATTATTTCTTAATGAGCAACTCAGAAAATATTATTTTTTCCACATACTTATCATGGGACAGTCACTAAAATTCATGTTTTTTACACTTCTCCTAGCTAATATTATATCATGTTCACAATGATAAATACATGCCTACTTTAAATAATTTAGTTATAAATACATTAAAAAAAATATATATATATATATTTATTTCATATAATCTACATAGGAGGCAAAAATGCATCACTGAGTCTATTTGAAAGTCAAACAAATGCCTCTTAATCACCATCACAAATTTGGTGTGCTTGATATGTTCACATTTGAGAAGTGTGACCTTGAATCCTTATTATGATAGATAATGTACACAATTGGAAATACTTAGTTTTAAGTACTATAAAAATGTTTCCACTGCAAAAGAACATGGAAATGTTTGCGAATCTTACCAATTATATTATAAAATGTCAACAAGAATAAAAAAATAATATAATTAGTGAAATAATGACAACAAAAACATACAACAATAGTATAAATGATGAACTAACAAGTGCATATCACTCTCCATTGTCTTCACCTTGATTATCTTCCTCGTTTGGCAAGATAACAATGTTGTTCTCAAAAATATGTTTTAATCTAGGTTCGTGTCTTAATACGAACCACCAAACCCTATCCACTCTTCTGGGTTAAAAAACACCTATTGTAGTGTTTTGGGAAAACATAAGGTTCCCTAGCTTCATGCCACATCTTTCTAGAGTTGATAGATATCATCCCACTATCGTGATCTTCCTTCACATTATTCTGATCAAAGGCGTCCCAGCACTTGCACCTAAAAATAACATATTGGAATGAAGTGAAGTCCGCTTGAGTGATCTCTTGTATCTTTTCAACGTAACTTAATGTCCCCTACATTAGGTTTTGATCGAGGTGGCTAACATGACTAGATTGGTCGAAATTGACTTCCACTCCATAGTCTTCTGGCATGCATCCATCATCATCATCCTCTGTATGAAAATGATGTCCATATGTCCACATAGATGGAAACAAATGCACCTATAAAAATGTGAAAAAATCATAGTGCCGTGTCTAATAACTCGAACATAATTAAAAATAATAATATATATATATATATATATATAATATATATGTTACAATTCAATCCCTCAATTCAATTCAATTCAATTCAATATAATTACCACGTTCCTGCACTCAATCCCTATGTTTAGTGCATCCTCTTCAGTATGTAGGTAATGACTAGATGCACCATCTTTTTCTTTGACTTGATCAGTAACCCAATTGTTAGGGCATGTCATTGGCATATTTTCTTTTAAATTATCAAGATAAGGCACACGTCTACCATTCAAAAGTTTGAATTATTTCCTATCACTGTCCCATTTCCTCCTCTTCTCTTCGTACAATTCCACTCGCGATTGTGTGACTGCCATATTGTAAAGAATGAATTTATTGATGGCTTCAATTTCTGAATTCACTAATGATAAAATCAAACCAACAGATATAGTATATATATATATATATATATATTAATATATAATATATATATATATATATAATAATATATATATATAATATATAATATATATTATATATATATATAGTACGTATCGGATCAAATTTTGCATTAATATGAAGTTTAGTGTGAATAGTTACTGTCTAGTAATTTAACAAATGATAAGTTTGCACTTACTCTTTATCATGCAACTCTTTCCATTTGTTTCGAGAAGATCCCCTTCTCTTTTGTCTTTATCTATTTCATCATCCTAAATCGCCGCATATGGTGTGTTATTGATTTTCTTAATGTACCCACTGGGATAATATAAAAACTCATACGATATATACCCCTCTGCCATAGACCCCTCAGGTTTTTCCCTTTGTCAAACAAATCCTTTCAATTTCTTCGTGTGCCTCTCTAATAAGAACATCCAATGACAAGAAATGACCCCAACTAATTCAACCTCATCTACTAGGTGAATTAGAAGATGAACTTGTAATTCCATGAAACTCGTCAACAACTCCTCAAACATAGAAACAATCTCAACTATCTCTTGACGCCATTGTGGAATGCTAGCCATATGAATCTCCTTTGATGTGATCCAACGTACAAATGCAAATAATTTAGATATGGCATGTCGTAGGTCATGGGGGAAGTCATGGTTCACACACCTACACATGAGTAGAGGATAATAACACTACACAATAGATAGTACTCTTAGAATGTTCAAATGGTCATGCGATTTCAACCCTGAAAAATGATCCTCCAAAGTGAAGCAGTGTCGTAGTGAAAACCCATAGAAAGAAGGCACCCTCACACTGATTATAACTTCCTTTGCCAAAGAAAGATCATCTTTTTCTAAATCCATAGGAAATCACCTTCTTTGAAAGGCTAAGAGGGACCAACCTCTCTTCGAGTTTATTGTCTTGGCTAATGTTTCTTTTTAGTTTTTGAAGAAATAAGATCTCTCCTAACAACCAATGTGTCACTTTCTTTCGATGATATGTGCCTCCATAAAGAAGATGAAACATTTTTAAATATATGCATGGGATCTAGTAAGTGGGAAATCTTAAGATGCTCCCAATATGGGAGCTCATAAAAGACATATTTCCTTTTCATCCCAGTGGGAAATTTCTCAACATAGGTGTCAAAGAATTCTAGATCATCGAGCATAGGCTCCCATTTGAATCGAACACTTCTACAAACTCCGTCTCCTTCTCTTTCATATGCTCCAAGCCATTCAACTAGTTTCATTATTGTAGGCCTTTAGTTTCTCTCTAGTTTACCATTGAAAACAAATGTTGCTCTTCTGTAAGGGTATTCTTTTGGGAAGAATACCCAGAATAGTCATACACTAGTTTTCATAGGTGGTCGAACCACCTAACCTTCAAAGAAGGTCCACAACATTTACATCCATGTTACCCTTTTGTGACAAGACCTCTGAAATTATTTTATACAGGCTGACATGTTACCGACCATGAAGATCTATAATTAAATGAATCTACGAAACAATATTGTTACCAAACAAATCAATAAGAATGTAATTTACCATAACAAAGTCCTAAGCCTCGATAATCATATATAGTGTAAGCATATATGCCATACAACATAAAACTCCTCTCTATTGTGATTTGTCTTGATACATCATACATATGTATCCCTTCCCATAATTCCTTCATTTCATCTACCAATGGTTGTAAGTAGACATCCATATTCTTCACTTATCTTCTACTAGGGACTATGAGAGTCAAAATAAGTTGTTCATTCTTCACGGACAACTATGGGGGGATATTGCTATTGATCACTACTATAGGGAAAACATAATAGTTGGTGGTTTGGAGGGAATATGGGTTGACACCATCCATGGCTATGCTGAGTCATAGACTTCATACTTCATCCTTGAATTTTTTAGGCCATGTATCCTTTATATGCTTCATGTAGATTGAATCTGTTTGGATTTTCATAACTCCTGACTCACTTCTGTGTGAGGCGTGCCATCCCTACAACATAGCTAATTCTTTGCAATGAAAGAGTCTTTTAATCCTAAGGATTATAGGAATGTGCCTCAATATCTTATGAGGAGGACCATGTGATTTACCCTTTTTTTAATTACGGTACCTATGATGTCCACATTTCAGACATATCTCTTTGTTTGCATATTCTCCTCTATATAGAATACAATCATTCAGACATGCATAACATGATATGTAGTCAACACCCAAAATTTTCAACAACTGATTTGCTTCTTCGCAGCTACCTGACAAAACATTATCACTCGAAAGAGCCTTATCATTGAATATCTTGTAGTTGGTGGGGAATACAATTGTACAATGTCAATATTTAACATTCGTAAAATCGGCCATTTTTAAATTTGATTATGTGGAAAAATATAAGGAACTTGATCGATCATGCATTTCAATTACCTCAACATTGTCGATGAACATGCATTCGACATGCCAAACTTTGCTTTCATGTTGTACAACAACATTGTTGTCCCCAACTGCGTAGAATTTTACTTGCCGCTAGGTCCAAAGAGAGAGGTGGTGGAAACAAATTTCAGGCTTTCGAATAAGAGATCAGTGATATGAGCATCATCCCCTAGCTCATCATTCTGGAATGAATCTAACAACATTGCCTTGATGGCAGTCATATCCCGTAAATAATAATTCATACCAACCTCCATTTGATTTCCTCTTACATTTCCAACTTGTGATGAAGAACTATTATTGTTGTAGTCATTCTTAATTGGTGACTTTGGACGTAGTGGGAATTGAATAGGTGGTTGATTCAACCATTCTTTGTATTTGTCCTCTCCTATTATTGCTCTTAATGCAACCCTCTCGAGTTGACATTGTAGTGGGGTGCTTCGAAAGATGTGGGTTGCTCATCATCACTAGAATCCTAATTTCAAAAAATATTGAATGTCATTAGTACAATATCAGTGATATTAGTAAGCACACCAATGCAATTTGTTTGTTGAAATTACATTATACCAAACAATTATTATCATCGTTGATCCAGGATTGCGGCTGGAAGATACCATGTTCCAATTGGCAGGATAAAGAGGTTATTCATTTTCATCTACCAACTGCTTGCGATATGATGCTCCTGATAAGAGCTTCTAACGTCTTTGAAAATATGGAGTAGTATTTTCTACAACTAAACTTGATTTGAATCACGTTCCTGCAAATTAAAAAAAAATATTCAATTAGATAATCAAAATATAAATAAAATTTGAACTTACTGGAGATGGAAAGGGAGAACTTCTTGAAGGACTTTGATCAACAATATGGAATGAGCTGGAATTTGAAGAATTGACCATTTGCAGATATTATTGAGATTTTGTCCCCGTATTTGAGAAAAATCAGAAATAAAAATTTGTGTGGATATCCAAAATTAATCTCGAAAACTATATAACCACAATATGAATTTCAATATAGTTTTCAAACCATTTTTCAAGAATAAAGCGACTTTAAGAGAAAAATGTATACTATGAACTACTGTAATTCATGTGAATGCATTCTAAAGTATAATTTGAGATTAATATTCCATTTTATGTGAAATTGAAATTCCATATAGCTTTTAAACCAAATTGGTGCGCTTATCAGAACAAAGCGCACCAATGTGTTTAAAACATCAATAACACTAGGGCATTCAAAAAATACTCTCATCGGTTTCCGACATTCCAAAAAAAATGTTTTCATATTGGTGCTCTTCTATAGAAACACACCAATGCGTTTAAAAAAAAAACACTACTACACACATGTTTCCCGATTTAAGAAAATAAAAACCAATTCAACCAACTCGGTGCTTTTATGATAATAAGAGCATTAATGCTTTTTAATAGTAACCGCACCGTTGCATTAAAAAAATTAATCTCACCATTTCACGATTTCGAAAATAAAACAAAATTGTATCATGTCGGTGTGTTGAAAAACATTTTTGCCCCAACAATGGCGTTGTACTTTTTTTTATAAATGCATTGGTGTGCTTAACTATCAAACACATCGATGTGCAGAGAAATTGAAGAAAAAAACACGATTTTTTTTTCTTTTTGTGAAATTCGAAAACTAGCGACAATTGATTTTTCGAAATCTAATTTCATAAAGTGTTTTAAATAGTAAAAGATTATTCACCATTTCATTATTTTACCCAAAATTTCAAGTGAATGATTTGCAAAAAAGACATACCAGAAGCACCGTGCAACAACAAAATACTTTGGAGCAGCACAACTATTCAAAAGATCAAAAGTTGAAAGGCATGGCGATTCAATAAAAAACCTGCATAATAAAATTTTTAGATTTTATTGTTTATTTACTAATAAAAAAATTTACAATTTCTCTTAGGGTTTAATTAAAAGAGAAATCATTTGCAAGAGAGACATATTGAGAGAACTATGGAGCTGCAAAATATTTTGGATCCGCCAAAAGATCAGAAGTTGAAAGGTATGGTGATTCTCTCAAAATCCTAGATAGCAAAAATCTTAAATTTTACTATTAAAATATTTTACAATTTCTATTAGATTTATTCACAATTTAGAAAAAAAAATAATAAAAATAAATAAATAAATAGATAAATTTAAAAACTTGTATAATAAAAAAATTACTATAGATTTTACTAGTAATTTTTTTTACGAAATGTTTTCCTATTTAAATTTAATTAAAATCTAAACAAAAAAACCAAAAAAAAAATCAGTATTTACCTTAAACCCTTCCTTCTTTCTACAAAATTTCACCTTAGAGTTTAACTTCCTCTACCAGTTCACAATTAGGGTTTTCAATTTAGGGATTTTAGATTTGATGGGTTTGTGTACTTACTATATGTAAGGTGTTTGACATGTAAAGGTATGGGAATTAATTATTGAATTAGATCCGAACCCTATTGGTCGTCTCTCTTTTTTTTAAACTATATGTTTCACGATGCACCCTCTGTAATATGACGCATCAATGCTCCCTATGAAATACAACACACCGACATATTAGAACACTCTCTATTATGTCTAGTTTGTTAATCATTGCTCCCGGTGTAATATAACACACCGACACACCTCTTTCAAATAACACCTTTAAATCATTTCGGTGTGTTTATCCTTACAAATCACACTGTAATAATTTAAAATTATTTTAAAAATAAATTTTGCCATGACGGTGTGTCTGAACAATTCAATGGATGGTGCGTTTAATGGTCTAAATGCACCAATGCATTTATTTATATAAACGCACTGGTTACCATAGCTTTTTTGGTTGGAAATTATTTGAATTATTTGTAAAATATCTTTAATGACTTCTATATTGAATGTTACAGGTTATATCGCCATTGCCAAAGCTCAAGGGTTCTGGTTGCTCATCGTAGAAGGTGACTTGACTTTGGCTACCTTGGCAGGCCGCAAGCTCCAGCAAGGCACTATCGTCACCAAGGTCACAGACAACTAACGATTGATCAAAACACTCCATCAAATCAACCAACACGTCAGCATGCTTAGTGGGCTCCACTTCCAAGTCGTGAGACATAAGGCTAACAAGTTGGTTGATAGGTTAGCTAATGAAGGTACAGGTGGCATCATCAGGCTTTGCTCCCTTGCATGGAAGGACCTGAAGGAAGGTCCTCTCCGCCAAGAGTGTGAGGTTATAAATGGAAAGGACAACAAGGTATGGGACAATCTTAGTTCTAAGGTGCTAGTTAGATTGTCAAACCTCATTGGTATGATTCCCCTACCTTTATATTATGAATTCCAATGTGAGCATCAATTTCAATCATCCATATGAGGGAATGAAAATCATGATTGTAATGTTGCTATCAGATTGTCACCTCCTCTACCTATTGCCCAATTATATCCCCCGACCTCACATGCATTCTTTGTACATTTTTATGGCCATAATCAATGACACATTCATTGTCGCCTCTCTCCCCTTAATCTCGGTCACCCGCACCCCCTATGAATACCTCAATTGACTAGCTCCTCTTCATCATTCTTGTTGCCCGATCACCCCTACTTCCCTCCTTTTCCCCTCTTCCACTCTGAAGTTTTCCTCCGACTCCCGTCCCCTCATCATGGCTCCTCGTCATGGCTTGGCCCCTGCTCCATGTCGAGGAAGAGGTTACAGTAATGAAAGATGGAATGACCCTAACATCTAGCCTTGAACCCGATCAGAAGCATTAGCTAGGAGATCCATTCTCAACTTCAATGTTTTGGTAGCACCAGAAACCCAATTGCATATCCAAAATCTAGATCTCCAGGCTTGAAATATTAGATGGCGGGTTACCACAGAAGAGGTTGATGCTCAATTAATGGATCCCACACCCTGGCCTCACTAGGGCCAAGGAGAACATGTATAGTCAGACCATTGAGATCTCCTAGCATCTCAAAACAATGTTGGCCTTTCTCTGTAGGAGCAAAGTGAACATACCAGGACTATAGAGGCCAAGATTGACATGTTGAATGACAAATTCACAATGTATGTGCAATATGTTCATCATCATCACTTTGTAAAAAAGGATTCGCCTATCTACATGTTGCTGAAGCGCCACATCGCCGCCATGCAAGCCAATGGAGGAGGTTCGTTGAGAATTAAAATAGAGATAGATGGGGTTTCCACCAACCACGAGGCTGTCGAAGACACCCCTGCCGGAAACACCCCTGAGAAGTCGCTCAGGTTGGACAAGTACCCATCAAACAACTAAGTTTGATGAATTGTGCTTACTTCTTGTTTTGGGCACTTTCTGTGTTTTCTCTGTTTCAAACATTAGTCCTATTTGGGACATGCTCTCTAAGAATATCACATGTAAAATTTGGTACAATAGTTAAGTCGCAAGTTGATGGCAAGGCTAAGAATTCTACAAGCATTCAAGCTGAAAATCATTTGAAGGAATCAATCTCTATCAAACCACTCAGCCCAGATGGAAGGGAATTTTTTGGATATTTTATAAGAACATAAAGCAAAATATCTACAATTTTTGTACGAGATGTAAGCTCATGACACACCACTTCGATTGTAATTACCACATTTTAATATAATAGAACTTCTCTTACTTACAAAAATAAAATGTTATAGGTTATATATTAATAAAAAATGTCTCAGAAGGTCTCAAGTAACAATTTTTTATTTTTTATTTTTTAACTGTAACGGTTGTGAATTCTATTTATTTGAAAAAGATAGGAGGGGTCTTTTCCAAGGCAACCCCAGTTACAAATAAAACAACCAACAAATTCAGCTTTTAAGTTACAACATTTTCAAGGAATTTGAAAGGAATTGTCGTCGTTTATAAATAGTTGCCCTTTCATGAGGGAGCATCCTTTGTTCGCCATCTGGTCCGCTTCACCATTCAGGTTTCTGAGAATGTGATAGAACTTGTAGGAGTTGAATTCTTGAAGGACTCTTTTCAATCTGCCCAGAATTTTGTTGAGACTAGCATTACTGAAGAGGTCCTCCGTGTTTAATTTTTTTATTAGAATCTTTGAATCTCCAAAGACTTGGAGGTATTTAACCCCCTTTTCTCTTGCTATAAGACAAGCTTTGAGAAGACCAAAAATCTCTGCTTGGTTGTTGGTTTTCTGGTCTAAACCCCAGTAGAAGCAATCTCTTGAACTCCCATCTAAAGAATAAATGACCCCTCCAGCACCAACGTTCCCGGGGTTTCCTTTGGAGGCCCCGTCAAAAAATATTGTGGTAAGGTTTTTGGACTTCCACCAGTTTATGAAATAATCCTTAGGGTCTCTTATTCGCCATTCCAGATTTTTTGTTTGAGGATTGAGGAGGATCTTTCGAGGAGAAGGCTCAAGGGGTCAAAGCCATCTCCTTTCTTCAAGAAGGAGCAATGAATCTTCTTTGAAAAAACTGTTGTTGGGCTACTTCCAAGAGGAATGCTTTAGCTTTAGCTGCTACCTGAAGAGGGGAATGTCGAATTCCATTGAAGATTTGATCATTATGAGCCAACCACAGCTGCCAGCAAACAAATTTGGGGATTTTTGTCCATACTTTATGCTAGAAGGATTTGATGGGGATGCTATGAGGATAGAAATTTCTCCAAGAAGCGAACAGTTCAGCAACAGTGCTACGAGGGAAAGTGGGAATCTGAAGATCCAAAAGAGTGAGACCCCACACTTCCTTAGTGAATTGCAATCCAGAAATAAATGTTGGGCAGTTTCAAGGTTTCTTCTGCATAGCTCGCACATATGGGGCCCTACAATGTTCCTTTTCACTAGATTGTCTCCTGTAAGAAGTTTGTTGTGAACCAGCGTCCAGAAAAAGAAATTCACTTTAGGAAGAGCTAGATTGTCCCAGACTAGTTTCCAAAAGGCTGGAGAGTGACTGTTGTTCTTTGGGTCCTGAAGAGCTTTATAACCTGCTGCTGCGGTGTATGTGCCTAACTATCCCCAAGCCCAACTGTCTTTTATATAACGGTTTTCAGGTGTGGAGCCTTCCAGCAACTCATCAAGCAGATTTTTTTGGGGCGTTAACCGAGCAGGGACGCCATGGAAGTCCCAACCGGCCCATTCTCCCCGATGATCCCAAATCGAGAGATCGTATAAGTTGATTATGCCTGCACGTACCAACCAATCTCTGATGTCTGCAATATCCTCGTTCCCCTCCAAAGTATCACACCCCATTATTCTATCCTGCCACAATTTGGTTCGCTTGCCATTGCCCGACACTCTGTACAGAAATTTTTTAAAGAAAATACTACTTTTGCAAAAGAAACTCTAGATCCACATACTGTTGACGGAGGGATTGAATTGCAGGCTTCTGAAAGACGAATTATGGGCGTATTTTGACAACAAAGTAGTGCTGATCGGGTGATTGGGCTCGTGTGCCATTTTCCACAGGAGCTTTCCTCCCAACGCCAGATTAACGAGGGAGGGATCTCGAATTTGGAGGCCACCCTTAGCGATCGGCTTTTTACCAGATCCCAATTAACTAAATGCATTTTGCTTTCATTACCTTCCCCCCTTGCCATAAAAAGTCTCTTAAAAGTTTAGATATCTACTCCATAACATTTCTCGGGGCTAGTGCGAATGCGGCTTGGTAAATTGGGAGCGCTGACAACAGTGACTTGATTAAAATGACTTTACCTCCTTTGGTTAACCAGAAGCCTCCCTAAGCTGCTATTTTTGTTTTGATTTTACATATGATGTCTGTCCATAGCGATCTTCTGTTGGCTCCATTTGTGATGGGGAGACCAAGGTAATTAATCCGATCCCAGCGAGCATGTCCTCTAAACCCAAGGAGCTTTGAGATGCTTATGAGCTCATGTTGACCTGTGTTCTAGCTGTAGATTTCACTCTTACTCTCATTGACTAGTTCTCCTGAGACTCTACAGTAGCTTTTTAGGACCGAGTCAAAGGCTTTGGCAATTCTGGTGGACGTTCCTCCGAGGGGAAGTGAACCATCTGCAAAGAGCACATGGTTCAGAGGAACGACATCTGAGGAGGGCTTGAGGCGAGGGAGGGAGTCAACAATTCTTTCAGCTGTGAGTTTTCTACTGAGGGAGTTAGCCGTTAAGATATATAGGAAGGGGGAGAGAGGGCATCCATGCCTGATGCCTCTCCGAGCTTGAAAACAATTTGAGGGATGACCATTGACAAGGGGGGCGATCCATGGGTTATTGATGTAGGCATTTATAAGCTAGATAAAATGGGAAGAGAAGCCAAAGGAGAGGAGAACCTTAATGAGGAAAGAGCGATTAACTTTGTCAAACACGTTTTACATATCTAATTTAATCAACATACCTTTCTCTTTTCGCTTTTTGCTTGAATGGATTGTCTCCTGGACTTGAATGACATTATCGAGGATATGCCTACCTTCCACGAAACCACCTTGGGGACTGGAGATCAGCCTTTTGGGCAGAGGTTTGATTCTGTTTGCTAACAGTTTGGCCAGAATTTTGTAAGATGCGTTACAAAGCGATATGGGTCTGAATCTAGCAAATGATTCCGGGTTGGAATCTTTGGGGATTAAGGCTAGATAAGTGGAGTTGGTTCCTCCACCGATCTTAGCTTTTCTCATGAACCCCTTTATCATTTTTTGGAGATCAAGTTTAATGATATTCCAACAGGCTTTATAAAAGTGAATTGTAAATCTGTTTGTACCCGGAGCCTTGTCTAATTCCATAGACCAGATAAATTTGATGATTTCCTCCTCTGTTACCTCACTGGTAAGAGCAGCATTATCTTCAGATCTGATTAGATGTGGAATGTTAGAGAGGAAATCTATTATTTCCTCCTCGGAGACCTGAGTTCCCTCACTATATAAATTCCTGAAGTGGCTATTCACAACAGCTTTGACTTGGGTGAAGCCTTTGCTGACATGGCCCTCTGTTGTCTTTATTTCTGAGATGTGATTCCTGGACAGCCGGGCTCTATATTGCCTGTGGAAGAAGGAGGTGTTCTGATCCCCTGCTTTTGGCCACAAACTCCTGGATTTGATTCTCCAATATTCTTCTTCTTTTCGGAAGGATCGGTAAGTTGAGCATTGGGCCTTAATTTCTTGTTCCAAAAGATCCGTTGTGATCTCTTTACTTTCCATTTCTGTTTGCAGGGTCTCCAAAGTATACACTGCTTCTTTTCTTATGTTGGTTGGAGTAGGAACTGGTTTCCTTATCCACTCCTTCAGAGCATGTTTTGTGGCCTTGAGTTTTTGCTCCCAAACATAACTTGAGGACCCTGAGAAGGATTTGGCCCAGGCTTCTTTCACAGTATCAGTGAAGCCTTCTCTCTCAATCCATAAGGGGCTGAAGCAGAATGGTAGAGGGCCAAGATCTTCTTCATCTTCTAGGAGAAGCTGTATCGGCTTCTGATCAGAGGTCAGCTTAGATAGAATTTTGATCTTGATTATCCTTTTATTCATTATAAGGGGGCCTTGGACCAGAAATCGATCCAGGTGAGCAGAAATATGATCCGGCCCAGATCTATTGTTGGACCAAGTGAATAGGCCTCGAACGGGATTGAAATCTAAAAGATCCCATTGCTGAGAGAGATCCTCCACAAAGGCCAGCATAGGATCTCTGCTGTTGGAGCCGTCCCTCTTTTCTTTTGTTTTCAAGACTAATTGAGATCACCTGCTATGATAATATTGATTGGATTATGTTGATCTAAAAATGCTAAGAGGGAGTTCCAGCATTCTCATTTTTCATAGTATATGACAGGGACGTAAAGATTAAACAGATATATAGTCAACTTACTTGCACAATGTGTCAGCTCCGTGAATATCCAGTGTTGGGTTTCATGAGCTTTTTTTAGCAAAAATAAATCTTCTGTCCAAAGAGTTTCCAGCCCTCCGGAGGATCCCCTTGAACTTACTACTTTGCCTGCGTTTTTCTTCCATTTTGACTTGCTGATATCTAGAAGAGCTCACCCTTCTATCTTCATCTCTTGGAGCATGAGGATGTCTGAGGGTTCTATTTTCAGGAGGTCCATGACTGCTTCAATTTTAGAGGCGTTCCCCAATCCTCTGCAGTTCCAAGAGGCGAGCTTCATAATTTACTTGGGGGGGGGATAGGGCCTCCCTTAGAAGGCCTTGGTCTGATGTTTCTTCCAATGGACATTTCTATGGTAGACTGGCTTCCTTGAACTTTGAGTCGTTCAACCTCCTCTTCCCTTAGTTCTTTACGAGATTTCCTGCCTGCTCTTTTGGAAGGACGCTCGAAGGTTTTGTCCTCTGAAGAACCCGAGCTATCTACTGGTTTTTTCCTTGTTACTTCAGCATAAGATGGGTTGGAGGGGCTACCTTGTGAGGCCACAACTTGTATAGCTTCTTCTCCATCTTTGTTGGGAGGAGGGACTTCTATGTGTTCTAGGTTTTCCTGGATCGAGCTTGCTAGTTTGATCTGGGATTTTTTTTTTTGTCGTTCGGGGTTGCATCCTTTTCTTGATTAAGCTTGGAACTGTCTGGAGCTCCGCGAGTGTTCCCCTTGCCATTTCCCTTTTTTTGATAGGTAAATTTTTGGACTACTGCCCATTGTTCCTCGTTTATTTTGTCTACCTGCTCCTCTACCTTTTTCTTGCAGTGCTTTGAAAAATGACCATGACCATGGCAGTGTCTACATTTGAACGAAAGCTGTTCATAATCCAATTCCTGGATGTGAGTCCACCCAACAACAATGAGCTTAATTGCTTCAAGCAAACCGTCTTCTAGATCAACCTCTACACAAATTCGGGCACATGAGTACTGGTCGTTTCTTGCTGCTTGATCTATGTATTTTCCTAGAGCGTTACCAATGATCTGGAGAGTTTTTTGGTTCCAGCAGTGGAGAGGCAAATGGGGAAGTCGCACCCAAACCGCGATAACAAAGGGAATGTCCTGGGAGGGATAAAAATCAGGGGACCATCTGTTAAGATACAGGCCTTGCGGACCCATAAAATAAGGACCATTTTTGAAGATTAGGATTCTATCATCCTGGTTTTCGAAGACGAATACAAAGAATCCTTTGCCCACAAAATATATTTTGACCCCCTCCTTAATCAAGGGAGACCAATTTATTTGAATCTAGTCGTCCAACGACTTGGGGGAAGGCCAGAGGCCCGTAAACTGGCCTATTAACCCTCTCTCAGCAAGATTCAGAGCAGCTTTGCATGTTTCTTTTTTAGGAAGGGCAACCGTGGGGTAGTGTCTAACTTCTTGACAAATTTCTGCTGACTAGTCGATGGAGGGCGCTTCGAGCTTGCGACGATCATTGCATTGAACGCAGAAACCTCTGGAGGCGGGTTGAGGGAGGGGGCAAGGCCCCCGCTGGACTCCATGGGAGAGGCGCTGCTGGACTGAGCGGGGAGATGCTACATCCGCAGGGCCGCGTAGGCAGACACTCGGAATCCAAAAACAAACTACTCTCTCTAGCAAGCAGATCTTTTGGGTGAATCGCCTCAGAGCACCGTCACCTGAGATAAGAGTAGAGCCCTCCAATGCAGCACCAGAGGGCCGAGGCTGGCTTGCGGCCAGAATCACAGAACTAGGATGGCGGCTAGGTCTCCAGAGCGTATTAAGATAAATCCAAAAACAATAAATAAGACTCATTGGATTTTGACAGCTAGATGGTCTCAAGTAACAAAAATATTGATCGACATAGTAATAACACATAATAAAAAAAGCGGAGAAGGAAAGTTCTTTGTAAATTCTTTACAAAATTAATATGTTGGATCTATATGTAAGTTTAACAAATATGTATTGGTTGGTGTGTGTCATGCAGAGTCGCAAAATGAACAAGGTCGATAAGATTATTTTTAATCTAAGTGCAGAAGAGCATAAAAGCCTGATAAAAAAATTGTAGATTGATGAATCATATGAATGAAAATATACTATTCAATATGATTTTTTTTTTTTAATTTTCATTAATAATATACTTAAGAATATTATATAACATGTTTCGAACAATCTATTAATTCGTAGATGTTTAATGTTCTACAGGGAGCAACAACGAAGGAAAAGATTAATGTCCTTCTAAGAAAAGACAAATTATAGAACATGTAAATGACGATGAATTGGTCCTTAGCTCATCTCGAGTGGTGTTGGAGGTTAATGAAAGGGGGAAAAGGTTTTACAGAACTATGAGGGATCTAGTGGAACGATCGTATAGACATACTTTCCACTTACAATACAAAAATCAATCCAATGATTTTAAGAACCAAATTATATGTAAACTACAATAAGTGTTTCCAGAGAAATGGTCAATGAGACTTGTCGAACTTGCAATAGCAAAAACATACAACAACGAAAAATAATAATTTAAAAGGTAATATTCCTAATCGTATAAAATGATTTTCTAGAATTATATGTATATATTACTACAAACCATTAATTTATTAATATTGATTTTGTTATATTTACTTTTCGTATATCATTATAAAAATATTTTATTATTTTTTTAAGGAATATTATGAAAATCCCAAATGATCAACGCACCGATATGCGAAACATGCCAGTAGGAATGTCCAAAGTCAAAGAAATGGACATAATTGCATCACAGGAGGAGCCATCTCAACAACAACGTGCTTCAAATGTATGTAATCATGATTGACATTGTACATATAAAAATAATAATTTAGCATTAAATATTAATTTTCAAGTATTTTCTTGTAGAAAAGAAAACAAGATGGAACTCATTCAACACATAAAACAGGACGACAAGGAAGAAAATGGTTGATTTCAAAGTTTGTGAGTAATTATTAATCTTTCCTTATAACAACTCAGCGTTTCATTTTTGTATATTTTAAGTTGTTTTACAACAACCATGCTTGAATGTCTTCAAATAGGTGCTAACATACAAACAAGAGCCATCAGAAGAATTGATTGACATTGGGTTAAATAAGGGTTATGAATATATGTTGGCATATCAAAAATTAATTGTGGAATTTGTAAGTATCTATGTTGTTTTACCTCTCTAAGTTTATAATTTATAGAACAAAAAAATCCTTCATATTAAATCTATGATTTATAATGAAGTTTAAAACATGTAGAAAACAAAGTATGGAACTACACTGACAGAAAACTTGTTGCAACAAAGCATGAGACTTGGTTCTAAAACCATGTGCACAGTTTATGTGTCACTTCTTGCTATCTTACATTGCTATTCAATTTAAATTGATGTATAATATTTATTTCAATTTTCATTATTCTCACCAATGTAAATACACTCTTTACACTTAATTTTTATGTTTGCAGATGGAATTGCAAGATCAAGAAGATGAAAACAATTGATGCAATTAACAAAATATTCCTCCAAATAAACCAAGTCATGGAAGTAGCTCAAGCAGTGACAAGAGTTCCAGTGAAGAATGATGATCGATTTGCTATCAATGCAACCTATTGTATTTTTGAAAATAATTATATGTGAAAATCAGACATTTTGTTTAATGTAATGGACATAATGTCCCGAAGTTTCGTAACTACCTTGTTGTGTGGCATCAGAGCTCTGAGGGTCGACTGCTGCTAGGGTTTCTGGCATCTCTGAAACGGCACAGAACGGCCTGATCGAATCATCCACCAAGGACCTGACCTCCTGTTGCATACGACAAGGTAGTTAGAGGAACGGAAGCAGAGCACATGGAAACCCCACAGGGGGGAGCGCAGCCGCTCTCCCCTAAAACTGCTGACATGCAACCAGAGACGGAAGCGCCCATCATCTTCGGATCTGTGGATGAGGAAGCGCTCAGAGTAGAGAATGTGCAGGAAAAAAAGAAAGCAGGGACAAATCTGCAGTCAGATAAGACAGAGGACAATCATGGCAGGAATGACAGCGCAGAGGATAGACCAAAAATAACCTCGAAAACCTATAAACCCATTACTGCTGAAAGACCAAGAATAGAGCTAACAGGACAAAAGATCGATGAGCGTATCCAATACATGAGGG
Source organism: Pinus taeda (assembly GCA_000404065.3). Taxonomy (NCBI): domain Eukaryota; kingdom Viridiplantae; phylum Streptophyta; class Pinopsida; order Pinales; family Pinaceae; genus Pinus; species Pinus taeda. The sequence goes on along the minus strand of APFE030829418.1, from coordinate 27,456 downwards.
ATCACGCCCTTATAGGAAATTTTATCGGGTTCTGGCCAACAGAGAAAGCCCTACGGGGCTGGATAGCGGCAAAATGGAAGCTCAAGGGACACGTGACTCTGCGACTAGGCCCAAAAGGGTTCTTCACAGCCATCTTTCTTTGCTTGGAGGACAAGTACAAAATCATGGATGAAGGTCCTTATTTCTTTAACTCAGCAGGATTATATCTGAGAGACTGGGTAGCCCGATTCAACCCGGACAAAGAAGACTTGACTTGGGCCCCGGTTTGGATACGAATGTACTCACTCCCAGAGGAATATTGGGAGGAAAGTCTGCTTAAAGATATAGGAAATGGTCTGGGCGAATACATCAAGGCAACAGAAGAAACGAAGCTTCAACGATACACCTCATACACCCGCATCTGTGTCTTCATGCGCCTGGACCAAGCCTTGCCGGATTCGATAAGTCTCACTCACTATGATCATGAATGGATTCAACCCTTAGACTATGAACATGTACCCTTCCGGTGTCGGAAATGTCATGCTCATGGACATTTATTCCGAGATTTCTCGTTAAATGCCATGAATAGCAATACAGATCCCCCTATCCCTCCCACCCAAGATGGCTTCACCAAAGCTCCCAGCCGTAAATTCTCGCATAAAAAGCCCTTGGTTGGGAAAAAGTCCACGCCTAACGCGGTTGGCACCCCCTCAACCAGTAATAGCTTTGAGATATTAGCCCAAGCCTCTGAGGATCCAGGTCCAAACCATAAGATCACTCCACCTCTCAATAATGTATCGCCCCACCCTCCTCCTTCGGACCATCCCCCTGGGTCCCAACCTCTCAAGGATGTTGAAACCGACCCCACCTTCAGCCAAAAAGAGCCAAAAGAGAAAACAAATGATATGGAAGTAGATGGAATAACATATCAATCCCAGAGCATAGATCCTTCCATAGCTGGAGGTAGTCAGGTGCAAAAAATGGATGAGGAAGTAGAGAGCATAGATATGGAAGGACTAGATATCTTCCAACTAGAAATGGCCTGTCAAAAAAGGGACTATGACAAAATCACAGAACTCCAGCTAAGCAAGTTGGAAGTGGTAATTTCAAAAGCATACCAGAAAAGACAACTTGGCATCCAGCCAGGAAGCCATTGGGATGGTGGGTTCAGAACAAAAGATTTCAAAGAAAGAGGACGGAAAACGGAGCTCCAGCGAACTATAGAAGTTGGGAAAATCCTGGTAGATTTGGGCAGGTATGCAAAGCTGACGAAGTACTACAAACCGTCCACAAATGTTGAATAATGAAGATCATCTCATGGAACTTAAGGGGGCTAAATGGCCTGGGAAAACTCAGAATCCTAAAAAACATGATAAAGATGGAAAATCCACAAATTTGTTTCCTACAAGAAACTAAATGTAATAGTGCTACTTTAGAAAGCATCCTTTCTAAAGCTTGGACAGCTGTGAAACAATAGTAGTGGACGCCTCAGGAGCCTTGGGAGGGCTCGCCATTGCTTGGGACGCGAAAGTGTTATCCCTCTCAGACTTTCATGCCTCTCACCACTTCATACAAGCCAAATTTCATCTTCTAGGTACCAATATGCATGGGCTCCTCTCCAATGTCTATTTCCCACAGGATGCAAGGAAAAAGGAAGATCTACTCCATACAATAGAAGCCTTGAACAGCCACAGAACACACCCTCTATGGATCATTGGAGGAGATTTCAACATGATCACCAAGTTGGAGGAAAAGCCAGGCAGAAGAAACAGGCTGGACCAGGAAACTAATTACTTCAAAGACTTCATCAACAATGCCTCTCTTATTGACTTGCAATTTTGCAATGGCAAATATACCTAGAGTAACAGAAGAGTGGGAAAACATCAAATAGCCTCTAAACATGATAGATTCTTCGTATCAGACAACTTGATCCAGATAGGAGGGGATATCACGGCGACAATCCTTCCCCATTCGGGATCGGATCACTGGCCGATCACCCTACAGTGGCAACGTCCCGTCAATGTCACAGGGCGACCTTTTCGCTTTGAAGGATTCTCGTTCACCCACCCGGATTTCAAGGACTTCGTCCAATCCACATGGAAAGAATTTATACCGCCCGAAGGATCCAAAATGTATCAATTCCAACAGAAATTAAAAAATCTCAAGTATCACTTAAAGCGTTGGAATGTGGAGACCTGTGGAAACATCTTCAAAGAGCAACAGGAACTTAATGAGAAACATGGCCAACCTTCATCAAAGAATAATCACAGAAGGTCACACGGAAGAGACTTTGGCGGAAGAGCAAAGCATTCACAAACAGTTGGAAGAAAGAAGGAAGCAGGAAGAGATACTATGGAAGCAGAAATCTAGAATCAGATGGCTAAAAGAGGGAGAGTGGAATACCAAGTTCTTTCACAGAACAACAGTGCAACGTAGAATACACAACAATATTCCTTTCCTCCAAAAGCAAGATGGGACACGAATTGAACAGCATGAGGAAATTGAGAAGGAATTTCTAATACACTTCAAGGAGGTTCACCAAGAGCTGAACGCGGATAGGGGACCATCCATAGACAGAATTATCCAACATGTGCCAAAACTCATAACTGAGGAGCACAACAAACTGCTTCTAAGACCTATCCTAACTCAGGAGGTGGATACTGCTATGTCTCAACTCAAAGAAGGCAAAGCTCCAGGACCAGATGGCTTCACCACAACTTTTTTTTCACTCTTTTTGGGACATGATCAAAATTGAAGTTTGGGAGGTAGTGGAGGAATCAAGAGCTCTTCACTGGCTACTACCGTCTCTTAATTCCACCTTCATAGCACTTATCCCAAAAGAGGAGGAGTCCACTACGCCTGATAAGTTTCGACCGATCGCTCTATGCAATGTCATTTACAAGGTAATTTCCAAGGTAATAGCCAACAGGCTGAAAAATTTTCTGCCTCTGCTTATCTCTCCTGAACAGTCGGGGTTTGTTGAAGGAAGATAGATCCTGGATGGCATAATCCTCACGCACGAGATCATTCACTCACTCAAGCAAACAAGGCAGCCATGTATGATTCTAAAGCTGGATCTCTCTAAGGCTTTCAATAAGCTCAGCTGGTCCTATATACAAAAAATGCTTAATGCTTTCGGTTTTCTCACATGTGGGTTTGATGGATTATGAGTCTTTTATCTTCCTCCTTTTTCTCTATTCTTGTCAATGGCTACCCATCGCAGCCCTTCAGGCCCTCTCGGGGAATCAGGCAGGGCGATCCCCTCTCCCCCTTCCTCTTCATCCTGATGGCTGAAGGCCTAGGTCGTCTCATCAAGCAATCCCATCTAACTCATCAGCTCAAAGGCATTTCCATTCACAACTCCCCTGCAATAACTCACCAGCAGTTTGTTGATGACAACATTCTCTTTGGCTATCCCGCTGTACAGGAAGCCTCTCGACTCAAATCCCCGCTCAACGACTTCTCTGAGGCCTCAGGCACAAGTATCAACAAGTACAAATCGCAAATCTTCTTCTTTCATACCCAACCAGTGGTCAAGCTTGCTGTTGCCAGAATCTTGGGCTTCCCCATTGCTACCCTTCCTTCCAACTACCTTGGAGCCCCCCTTATAGCTTCAGCCATTAAGCATTCCGCCTGGCGTAGTCTCCTGGAAAAGCTTGAAACGCGTCTCAACCTCTGGACGTATAGATCCCTGAACATGGCCAGTCGTGTGGTGCTTATAAAAGTAGTACTACAGGCAATGCCGCTTTATATGTTCTCAATATTGGCAACCCCCAAATGGGTCCTAAAACGACTAAGAGACTTACAAAGAGGTTTCCTTTGGGGGAACACATCTACCAATCGTAAATGGGCACTAGTAAAATGGACTACTGTTTGTACCACCAAGGAAAAAGGAGGTATTGGACTGAGAGACCCCAATCACAGTAATGCAATCATGAGTGCCAAAATATGGTGGCAATGGCTCTCTTCACCTAAAAAACCTTGGGCTGCCATCTGGACTGCCAAGTATGCCAACCATAGGCCACAGGAGGAACTCATAAGATACACTCCCAGTGTCCATGGTTCTCTGATATGGAACGCAGCTAAACAACACTTCCAGTTGATTCAACATCACAGTTTTTGGGAAGTTCGAAATGGTCGAACTGCAAGATTCTGGACAGACGCCTGGAACCAACTGCCAAAGCTTAATGGACTCCTACATATCCCTCCCAACTTCATCGTGGTGGCCCAACAACAGAATAAGGTATGGGAGTATTGGAATCAGGAACAAGAGCAAGGATTTCGAAAGTGGAAACAAGGTATCCAGCTTACCAGAAACGAGGCTTATCCATTCATAGCAGAATTGGAAAAAGAGCTAAGCAAAAGAAGCATTAGATACTCAGAGGACAGAGACATTCTGCGATAGGGCTACCGGCCTAAAAGGGCATTTTCCACTTCAGAGGCCTATAAAATCATAAGCACAGACCCTACCCCTCCAGACCCAATATGGTCCAAAATCTGGGGGTTTGACTCTTGGACCAAAGTTTCTCTCTTTTTATGGCTGGTTGGACACAAAAAAATTCTAACTTGGGAGAAACTCCAAAGGAGAAACTATCATGGCCCCTCCATGTGTGTTAACTGCAAATCTCAAGAGGAAACAACTCAACACCTATTGGACGATTGCCCCTTAGCCAACCAAATATGGGAGAAGGCAAGTTTCAGAAGTCAAAGAAGATGCAGGCTTGCAAACGATATAACAAATACATTAAGACACTGGCCAATGAATCCATACAAATGTGAACTTCTCAATCACTTATGGTGCATTCTTCCTGGGCTGCTTCGATGGAACGTATGGAAAGAATGAAACAAAAGGATATTCAAAGATCAGTACTCTCAGATTGACATTATCTGGCACAAGGTCTGTGGGAATCTAGAAGAAACCTTGAAGCTTAGATCCTGGAACAAGGAAGACCTTCCAACTCAAGACAACGAGAAAGCCATCTGGGAAAACTGGAACTTACAACTTCCCAAGAAGCTCCACAACAAAACACAGCATAATGGCCGCAGAATGGACAAGGTCTCTTGGACTGCCCCACCTGAGAACTCCTTCAAACTCAATTTTGATGGGGCTTCGAAAGGCTATCCGGGGACAACGGGATATGGTGGAATATTCAGAAACCATGAGGGTAAGCTTCTTCAGATTTACTATGGAAATATCAGATGGGACACAAACAACTCGGCTGAGTTGGAAGGTCTCTGGCAAGGTCTCATTCTTTCTCAGCATAACAACTTCACCCCCCTGGAGGTAGAAGGAGACTCCCAAATCCTGATTAACATGGCTAAGCATCTCCTAAACGGCTCTCATGCAAAGAAAATTTCCATGAGCTGGAGGCTGGAAGTGAGACTGGAAGCATTGGAACAAGAACTATTTAATAACAAAGCCATCACCTTCAATCACATAAGAAGAGAAGGCAACAAAGTAGCAGATTTTATGGCCAACATTGGCGTGGAAAGCATGCTCACCCTACAGGCAGGAACACTAGACATTCTAAAGAATCATGCACAAGCTCAGGAATGCAATCACCTGGTCCAAAACAATGCCACCCCCCGGATGCGGGTGCCAACTAGCTGGAATAAGGTGATGGGATGGGGGTATCATGGTAGCCACTGCCAACCATGCGCAGAGGAGACCTGGAAGGCGGTGGCGCAGGACATCCCCGGAAGATGCATTTAACAGCTAAGGGACGGCAGACTGAGCGCATTAATACTTCGACTTCATCCGACTGCGCTGCACAGTTAGGCTCTATTACAGATTTGATGGCCTCTTTAATGGCGGGCGACCTCCGAGGAAGAGCATGGAGCTCTATAAATAGAGGCAGCCCCAGCATCACTGTCCTCACTTGGCCAGGGTTTGGGATTCTTGTTCAGCTGATGGTGCTGGCAAACTCAGATCTTGGTCTGTTTTATTCCTTCCCAGGTCTGCTGGTTTAGGTGGTTTATGCTCAGGACTACCCCGTCAATATGGTCAGGAACCGCCAGAGGATGCTGAGCCGTCGCGGCTCTAGCCGTGGAGGGTCTTCGCGGCCCTCAGCTGAAGAAGAATCCCATCCTCCCTGCCATTGTCCTCATTGCCACTGTCTCTGCCATTGGCCGCACCTTGGGGGTGCTAGTTCTCTCAAGCATAGCCAATTCATGGAGGCCAACTCACCTGGGACCTCGTCTGCTCCTTATTTTGGCTCTGCAATTTTCTCCTTCGATATCCCCCTGAACCGTCCGCGCATTAATGCCCACGTCTCTGTTTTGTTCATTGATGAAGCCCTGGACGAGGGCGGCTCCAGCACTCTGCCTGATTTCGATCCCCTGGGTGGCGCGACCAAAGCAACTGACCTGCACAAAGCAGATAAAGGGAAGGGCCTGGAAATGCGAGACCCTCAGCTGGAAAGGAGCCAGAAGCAATCTGAAGCAGCCGAGGTTAAAGAAGGCAAGGTGCAGGAAGAGGAGGAATATGGACCATGCCCAATTGTGGAGGAGGAGCCGGAGGATTAGTTTGTTGCGACGTCTCAGGTTCTGATGCTCGGAGGTGGTTCTGGTTCTCTCGTTTCTTTGGTCATGTCTTTCTGTCCATCTGTCTCTGGTTCGTCTACATGTCAACTAGTCATTATGTCAATGTGTCTTAGCGGCAGTCTGCCATCGCTGAGGAGTAGGGTCGGTTACTTCTGTTTTGGTCGTATGTTTTGTGGGCGGTTAATTTTGTGCATGGGTATCAGTTTTGACCTCCCCTGTGTGAGAAATATTTTTGGTCTCAAACACCCTGTGAGGGCATGAAACAGGTAGTCCTTTTTTCTGGCTTCACTTGATTGATCCCACTTGCCATTCTCTACGGAAGATGGATCTCACAGATAGCCTGCCTGTAAATGTACTCTGGTTTTTCATGTAAATAATAGAATAGTTTAATTTCAGAGGAAAAAATAATAATAATAATAATAATAAAATAAAATAAAATAAAAAATAAAAAAATGGACATAGTGTCCCAATTGAAAGACAAAGGGTTACCAATAACAATCCCATTTTGTATGAAAAAGAGCCTCTTATTGATATATAATAAAATACATTTTAATTTATTCTATTCAATCTCGTTGTGAAATGTTACACCACTGATTAAATATTATAATGAAGAGATGTGAAATCTGATAATATAACAAATTAATCCAAACATCATATACAAATGCACTAATCAAATTTTAATTTATACGAATATTGCTATAAGATATATGTCGATTTTTCGATGAATAATGGATTTTAAAATTACAATAATTGCACTGTCACAAATCGATCTTTCCAAAAAAGAGAAAATCCCATTCAAAAAATTGGTGCATCTATAACATAAAAAAGCACTAGTGTGTTGTGTTATATAAAAGCACTGCGACGACATCTTTTTGCATCCCCGATGCCTTTTAAGAAAACGAGAGCACTAATGCGTTTATCACTTGAAACACCACACTTGTTTTCGATTAACGCCTTGGTGCATTGTAATTCTTAACGCAACAACGCTTTCATATAACTAACTCCTCGGTCCTACAAACTATTATTTCTAGGCCGGTGCTTTATAAAAAATAACAGCATTAGTCCTTTTATATAACTAACGCACCGGGGCCTTTGTACTAATGATATGCATTGGTGCTACAAGTTAAAAAAAAAGCACCAGCACAATAATTACTTTTTACGTGGCCCGATGTGATTCCTTAGAAGAATGCCCCGAGGCTTTTTTATCTCGTAGCACTGATACGGTATATATTATGCACCGATATCTTTGCATTCAACACCTTAGTGATTTTAGTTATGTATGCTGCTTGGTGCTTTAATCTATGTAGCGCATCAGTGAAAAAAAAAGGCAAAAACAAAACAAAACTAGAACCTCTGGCTACTCAGATTTTTTTAGTTGTAATGAAGTTCCGCTAAAACCTCCACTATCCCAAACAGATGTTTTAGCAAATGTTTTTTTGACAAATTTTGTCATTTTTATAACACTAAAAACTTCCATTATAACCTCCACTAGAAGGTATTTTCCTTGCAAAGAGGGAAGTGACCATCATTTCAGATGCTCTTGGAAGCCTATCAATCCTGATTGCACAAAGAATCTATCCACCCTTTTTGTGATCCCCACATTGTTAGATGTGCCATTACTCCTTCTAGTCCCTAGAGAAACAAGGTGAATAGTCACCAACGCCTTCTAGGAGAAAAGATCATTTAGAAAGGTATCCATGGGATGCTCATTTTTTCCCACCCCCCAAGTCTCTTCTTTATCTAGAGTGAAACTAAAATCCCTAGCTACAATCAAAGAGCTAATATACAAAATACTGTAACCCTCGAACCTCTCCCAGGATTCACTTCTTGTCAAAATATGGAGCGTAATGTTTATAATGTGAAGCTTCCTCACATCACCTCGTTGATGACCAACCAGTATGATCCCCACATCTGATAAGATTGTATATTATAAAAGGAAAGGTTCCACATTGTGACCATGCCTCCTAGCGGTCCAGAGGCATTGGTCACAGAAACATGCCATTAGGGACATACTTTCAACATACCATCCCACGCCAATTCCCTGCTAATCATAGTCTTATGAAGAAGGACTATATCTGGATGGTGAAACTTTGAGCAAATGATGAAGGGATCTAAATTTTGATGTTGATCCCAAACCATGCACATTCAAGGACATAATAATCATTTGGGGTGGTCTTCATCGAGAGTATATGCTCTAAGGACTAGGTTATGAGGAAGAGGCACATCTACGTGCCCCAACTTAATGCAAGCAAGATCTTTGTTATTTATGAGTGTTTCCAAGGGGGCATCCAAACTAGAAGACCATATGTCAAAAGGAATTGTAGATACATTCAAGATTTTTTTAAACTTCACCCCTATTTTCTTCCTCATGGTCACAAATTTTTGGGTTGTCAAGCTTAGATATTTCTCCTTCTTATCAAAAAACATTTTTTTAATTGTCAATGGCTCGACAACACTCCTATCCTCCCTAGCCAAATATTCTAATTCTAGATCCTTAGACACAGATCCTTTAGATGGGTCAAAGTCCTCTTTTGAGCCAAGACCTCTATGCTCCCATATCTTATCTGACCCATCCTGAGAAGAGGTATCTCTAGAAAAATGTGGCTCCTCTACCTCCTTGTGGAGCAGAAAATCAGAAATACAGGAACTGTTCCCACCCTTATATCAGATATTCCTGGAAGATATATGAGATGGCTCCATAGGGGAGAACATAACATCTGAGAGATTGGGTTCCTAAACTAAAACAGAGGAACTCTACATGTGCATTGACCGGGTCATTAGTGCCTGGATCAGATGAATATATATCATTCTCTATAGCCTCTATGTCCTCCATAATATGACCAAAATCATGAGAGGCTTGACGAGACCCATGATGAGCACCCCACTTATGATGCTTCGTGAAGTGATCTGGACAATCAACTAGGAGGTGTCTAGTATCATGGAAGCATATACAATGAAAAGGAACAACTCAATAATCCAAGCATTGTCGGAAGGAAAATGGTCCCTAATAGGGATCGATCTCAGCTAGAATCCCCCTCTCCCACCCGAGAATTTCGTTTCAAGGCACCCCCAACTACCGTCCTCCCATAAATAAAATTTCTTGATTTTGTTAGCTATAGCCATGACAACCTTCTTTGACCACAACTCAAGAAGAAGGCCTAGTATCTTAACCTAGATAATGTTATACTTGGGCATATCCCGCAAGGGATTGAAACTTTCATTCCACTTGTGAAGTAAAAAGAAACCCTTGTTGTTAACCCATGGAAAATCAACAATAATAGCCACATCCTCCCAGCGTAAGAAATTAAAGGTGAACCAACCTTTAAATAAGACACTTAACTTAGGTCTATATGAAATTATGGGAGACCAACATTAGCCAACCCATGTAGTCACCCTGTCCCCTATCATCTAGGTATATGACCATCTACAACCCAATGTCTCCTTTATATTTTCCACCCTCTCCCTGAAAATGTCCTCCCCCAAAATCGATTTATGCCTTTGCTCGGTTGCCTTGATGGCTTTGTGCCGCCGCCCCTAACTAGGCTTTCCATTCTCATTAATATCCTACCACATAGAAGAGATATCAATTGCCCCAAAACAATCTGTTGTAAATATACACCTCCCTCCTTTGCCCCGTGCGAAAAATGTAGCCTAGCGCCACTATGACTAGAGTTTTCACTGCCTCAACCACCAACTCAATGAGCGCTTCTACGTTTGGGGAAAAATCCTGCACCAAAGACTTTTTCAACCCATCCTCTAGACATCAGGGAAATTTTGAGGTCTAAAATGGGCCTCCTAAGGAAATTAGAAAATAATATTGGAAATAATAAAATAATATTAGATTACATCATCGAATTTTAGAGGGAAAAATGAAAAAAAAAAACTATTTTTGTTAACTCGTATTTTCAACTTATCTCCCTATGATTTACTCAAATTTCAAGTGGAAACACTCGTTGCATGCAAAATTTGATTCCCCATCCAATGAGTACCCATGTTGCATACTTTCTATGGACCCCTCTACACGAAAAATGAGAAATACATGAAAAAATGATTGCAATTACGTTTTTTTTTTTTCATGTATTTCTCATTTTTTGTTTAGCAGGGTCCATCGAAAGTATGCAAGATGGGTAATCCTTGGATGAGGAATTAAATTTTGCATCCAACAAGTACTCTTGATTGAAAATAGAGTAAAATCTTAGGGAGATAAGTTGAAAATATGAATTGAAAAAGTAGTTTTATTATTTATTATTTTTTAGTCTTTTTACTCCAAAAATGGTGAATCATCCCCCATGGTTGACATCATCATATTGAATCCTATTGGTTCTTATAAAGTTTATTTTGGTTGTACATTTTTCTTAAGAGGCCCATTTTAGACCTCAAAATTCCCCTAATGGCTACTTTGGTCTGATAAAAGTCCAAAAAGTAGGGACAATCAAGGACACTGCATGCCCACTGATCTAGACAAAAATAAAACCATCCCTTATGCCACCTGGGATGGTCTTGTAGGCCACAACTTCGAATGAGAGGGATAAATTTTGACCTATCACACCGTAAGAATATAATCAATGAGAAAACAAAGCCCTTCAATATAATAATTAGAGATGCAAATCAGGGGATACAACGAAAATCGCCCCTAGGATGGAAGAAACAATCAATCATGTTTGGAAAAGGAGAAATCACTCAGCGACAATGGAAGGTCCAAGATTGAGACTGAGTGGAAATTCAAACATCAAAACTCAAATAAGGTGTTGCGAGGGCCAAAATACTTAGCATGACCAAATGGGTAATGTCTATCGGCCCAATGACAATGTCAAATGGAGCCATAATGGAAGAAGACAAAAGGGGTATCGTCAAGATGGGGCCCACCAATCATATAATATTCCCAACGATAACTTCAAAAGTAGACCAAAACCAATAAAACGTTGGAATGTCGGTGCAACCTGGAACAAAGATATGTCTAACACCTAAATCTAATCCAATTAATACGCCACATAAATTCCATTCAAATAATTTCCCATCAACCATAAATGGAAGGGAGGAAAATTCAAAATAACTTACCAACTACACAAACCGTAATAACTTATGTAGGCATTTGAACTAAATATACTTTCCCTCCAATCACTAACCACGAAACAAAGCCGAGCCAAAACCAGCCTAGTGCAAGAGAAATACTCATAGGAACCTTGCCATGGGTCCCATGAAAATTCAATCCCCAACCCCTAATCATTCAACAAATATGGCCCAAGTTGGGAGAAGAAACTATCATAACCGATGCAAGAACAATAATGGGTGCAAAACTCCTCACACTTATCGCTTTCACTAATAGCATGCAAAAATAATATGAACCTTCCAATCTAATACAAAAACACAACACTGCAACATGGGAATTGACCCCAACTATTATCAACACCCCAACTCTTGAAACTTCATCTACCCAAGTAACCAATGGATTCAAACAAAGGGGCCATAAACTACATCCAAAACATGAAACAGAGACAAAGCCACCAACTACAGTAACCGAAAAAGCCTTCACAATAGACCTTAAAACCTCTCGCCGACCACAACAAGAGTCCATTATCAAATACATGTATAATCCACACAACATCTACACCACTTACAGTCACACCAACTACACCAAAACCAAAAACGCCAACATTTCCATCCAAAGCTCATCCTCTCTCACTTAAGTTGTCTACCTCCTTTCATGAATCATTCACCTCCTCCATATGGTTGATCCACCATATTCATAACAACACCCAGGTTTGCCATATATTCTTACCATTCACTTGGACACCGTTGTTGGGTTGTGTTATATTATTTCCACGACTAGCCGACATAGTTAACCGGGGGGGCAGAGCCCCCCTTCAATGTGTCGATTGTGTAGCGGGGGAAGGGGGGGTCACAGGGGGCTTGAGATGCACCTATAACCCCAATTTATGGGGTTCGGAGCAGCGCCCTGGAAAGTTTTGGTTTTGGACCCTATGTTAGGATGGGCGGACCCACCTATGATTTTGTGCATGCTTTTCGCACATGTTTTTGGACGCGATGGTTTTTGGTCCATGGTATTGGACGCGATGGTTTTCAATCCATGGTATTGGATGCTTTGGCATGTATAAATATGTATTATAACATTGAAAGGAACATAATGAAAAATCAAGCTGGTAGTCTCGGTTTCGGGATCCAGGGGAAATCTATGTGTATATGTGTTTTATGTGTTATGCTCTTGCATTGTTTATTTTCTGTGTTTTTGAATTCGTATGTAGTTAATTTCTGTACGGGGTTAAAATCTACATTTGGTATTAGAGTAGTTTTGGCTTCAAGGGGACGCCTTTGTTGCTAAGGGGTTTTGCTTAGGCTTGTGGTAGACCCTGTTCAGTGGGTGATCTGCGAGATCAATTCTGGTGGTGAAAGAAGATGGCGAGCAATGGAAAGATAAAGATCGAGAAATTTAATGGTCAGAGTTTTGAGTTGTGGAAACTCAAGATGGAGGATCTGTTGGTGCATAAAGATCAGTGGATCGTAGTAGATTCGGGTACTAAACCAACGGGAGTGTCCGATGAAGAATGGAAGAAGTTGGATCGGAAGGAAAAGAGCACAACATGATTGTGTGTCTCAGATTCAGTATTGCTGAATGTATCAGGGGAAGCTACGATGAAGGCTTTGTGGGACAAGTTAGG